>PVJI01026193.1:0-19451 GCA_004026765.1 Micronycteris hirsuta
TGAAGCAAATGTGGTAGTTTTGACCTTACAGGCCCTCTGAAAGGATCATGGGTACCCTGCCCCCATCCAGGTCTCATGGACCACACTTCAAAAACCGCTGGTTTACAGAAATTGTCAGTATATTGTCACTAAATTGTTAAAATTTAGTAAGTTGTCAAAAGTGTTTGTGTATTCCTTAAAACTCTAGGTGTATATTTCCTTGAATTTGGTTGATGTTTAAAGGGATGATTTGCACTATCAGTTATAGTAATATTCTTCTGGGGTGATGACTGGGGTCACTCTCTGCTTCTCTTTCTTTAGGTGACCTAGTGATTCTCGATGGCGCTCCCACTGCCAGCTGGCTGCAGGGCCGGAGCTGCTGGGGCGCCCGCGGCGTCTTCCCATCCTCCTGCGTGCGGGAGCTCTGCCTGTCCTCGCGGAGCCGGCAGCGGCACTCGCAGAGTGCTCTGCTCCAGATTCCGGACTACTCCATGGGCCAGGCCCGGGCACTGATGGGGCTGTCTGCCCAGCTGGACGAGGAGCTGGACTTCAGAGAAGGAGATGTGATCACTATTATCGGAGTTCCTGAACCAGGCTGGTTTGAAGGGGAACTAGAGGGTCGAAGAGGCATTTTTCCAGAAGGTTTCGTAGAGCTTTTGGGGCCTCTGAGGACTGTGGATGAGTCAGTAAGTTCTGGAAATCATGGTGACTGCATTGTAAATGGCGAAGTGGGTACCCCTACAGGAGGTGAAGGGAGAGGGCCAGAAGAGGGGGAGGAGCAGCCAGGGACCTACGGTGTCGCCCTCTACAGATTCCAAGCCCTGGAGCCAAATGAGTTGGATTTCGATGTCGGCGACAGGATCCGAATTCTGGGGACCCTGGAAGATGGCTGGCTAGAAGGGTCCCTGAAGGGCAGGACAGGCATCTTTCCCTACCGGTTCGTAAAGTTATGTCCTGAAACAAGGGCGGAGGAAACCGTGGACCTGCTGCAGGAAAGCAGCCTTGCCGGGGTCCCTGAAACGTCTTTGGGTTGCTCGGAGAACCCCTTAGTAGTGGAGGAAAAAGGACAGCATGAATCTCCTGAGTACGAGGCAGAGAAGTCCAACTGTATTATTTCGGAAACATCTTCACCCCCAGATCATCTGACCTCCGAATATGAAGCAAACAAAATCTCTCCTTGGGACGAAGGCACCTCCAGGGGGCCCCCGAGAAGCCCAGGCGTCGGGCTTGAGCAGCCTTTTGTCAAAGACTCCTCCATGAGGGCTCCTTCAGAGGGAGTCAACGGTGTTTCCTGCCTGCCGCACGCACCATTTCACCGCCAGCTGCAGAAAAACCAGTATTATTCTGGAGCAGAAGGGAGCCACCCAAGCTCAGACCAGTTCTCTGACCCTTTTCCTCTAGAGACCAGGACTAGGGACTATTCCAGCCTGCCTTCCAGAAAAACGTACTCTCAACAGAAAACCCTTAAGAGGCCAGTGTCCCCTCTGCACAGCCGCTCTTCTCTTTCAGCCTCTAGGATGGTCAGACCTAGCCAGCTGAGCCCTCAACTCCAGGGCATGGCAAAGTGCGCCAAAGAGTACCACACACCCAAAGAAAAAAACACTTCCCACTTTTGTTCCGAGATGAAGCCTAGTCTGCAAGACAAGGCGCCTGCGGGGGAAGCCTTGGCCTCCCCACAGGGAGAGGGCAGCATCGACCTGGATTCTAAGTTGACACAACAGCTGCTAGAATTTGAGAAGAGCTTGTCAGGGTCCGGCGCAGAACCAGAGAAAAGTCTGCGCCACTTTTCCATCATGGACTTTAACTCCGAGAAGGACGTCGTGCGAGGTTCCTCAAAGCTGAGCACCCAGCAGGACCGACCTGAGAGGAGAAAGGCCCTACGGCCACCACCACCCCGTCCCTGTACTCCAGCATCCACTTCTCCCCATTCACTGGTGGACCAGAACCTGAAACCTGACCCGCCCTTGGCAGTGCGGCCCTCTCGCCCAGCTCCCCTGCCTCCCTCCGCACAGCAGAGAATGACTGCAGTGCCCCCCAAGTTCCTAACCTGTAACCATCCTGGCTGTGAGACCCCAGAAAGAGAGGCCCCTGAGACTATGGAAAAGACTTTGGACCAAACTTCCCCGTGTCCCTTGGTATTGGTGAGGACTCAGGAAATGGAACAGGACTTGGATATGGATAGCAGGGCTCAAGAGGAGCTGAAGTCAATGCTGGAAGAGAAGCAAGAAGAATCCTTGAGGGCAGAGACCCTTGAGAATCTCGAGCTGTATGAGAGCAACATCGAAAGTTTGAATATGGAACTCCAGCAACTTAGAGGTAGGTGATGGGGAAATAATATCTACTTGTTTCTTGACACCCATAAGTCCAAGTAATGGCCTACCCATGTTTTTAGGGATATGTTACCATCTTTGATCGGCAATTAAAGAATGATTTGCTTTTTCATTACCTAATTTCTTCTATCACCACAATTAGCCTTCTCAGTCTCTGTGTATCCCGTGACCATTGTGGCCTCCTGACTTTGAGGGTCAGGTAAAGAAGCTCAGACCTCAGTGGCATTTATACCTCCTCTACCGCTGTGACGTCCATGGCAGTCATGCGGGTGGGAAGTCCCCAAACGTAACTTTCTTTAACCAGGCTCTGCTAAGGACTGAAAGTGTTTAGGCTAAGACACATGAGAAAAACTACATTTGTGTCTTTGTGGTCTAGGGACTACATTTCAATAATAATAATAATGGCTAACATTTATTAACTTATCAATAAGCATTTGTTACCATTTACTTACACAAAGAATCTTCACGGCCACCCTGAAGGTACTGGGATAATTCATATGGCTACTTTATAGATGGAGAAAATAAAAGTTATAGTGATTAAGTCACTTGCTGAGAGAGCAAGGATTTGAGCTCATGTTTTTAACCACTCCAGTTTATTGCTTCCCATCTTGCACATTCAGAAGTTCAAATGCTGTCCCTTAGTTAGGGGGTGACCAGCCTCTGGAGACTTCGTATTCACCAGGCTATCAGGAGAAAGAATTTGAAAAGTAGGAAGAGTAAGAGAGTGGGACAACAGCAGTTGGTCGAAGCCCTGGGGAGAACGTGACCTCATGCCACTTTGGCTCACGTGCCAAGAGCTCTGCACAGGCACGCCATCAGCAAAGTGATTCATAAAAAGTAATCTGTGGGTCTAGAAATTGCAGGGTACTAATAAGAGATAAAAGCATGAGACTGGTGACCCAGAGACTGGATCAAGACGGCAGACCAAGTACACGTACCTACTCCCCTTGTCCTTTAGATCTCTAAAAACATATTAAAAATTGCAAGGAGAAAGTATTATTGGGAGGCTGGAAATTGAGTAATTTTCTGAAAGATGAAAAGCAGATGGTGTTGCAGAAAGAGAGGGAACTTCTATCTAAAATAGGCTCAGGAGAGGACTATTATGCCTGTGGGCACCCTTCTGAGGAAACTCCAAACTCAGAGGCAGGAAGTCAGAGGGGGTCCTGGAGCAACTTCAGTGTGATGAGCTGGCGAATGTCTAGGCCGCTGGGCCCCTGGGTCACGTGCACTAAACGGGCAGCAGCGTTTGCCCTCAAGGTAAAATCATGAGAATGAGTCCTCAGAAAGGTGCTCATTTAATATGAATGCCTGAACTCTCGGAGGAATGCCAGATACCTCGATGATTTCAGAATGCCTGAGAAAGAATTCTAAGGGAACTTGGGCTCAGCACTACAACCCAAAGCCATAGCAAGCCCTGGGATTCTCCAGTGCCTTCCATGCCTACAAGTTTTGAGATATACTTGTAAATTATTCTTGCATCAGATACAGGTGGCAGAACAAAAGTCTCTCACATTCCAGGTAGCAAGAATTTTTCAATAATGATACTTTTGAGAATTAATAGTGTTCCACAGAAATGTTATATCATTGATCCTTAAGAACACTGTGCGGTGTTTTTCGATGGATATGTGGATTAACGGACTGGTACTAAGTGATGAAATTGGTATAATTTCAACTGGCCTTTTTCAGGTCTAATTTAATAATTCCATTAGTGTTCTTACTATGTGTGTTTTTTTTAAATTATAAAAGATTAGTACTGTTAAAGACCAACAGTAGGTGGGTAGGGTCTTAATCAGAAAGACTTTTCTTTATTTGAAAACACCAAATACCACATTCAGTGTATTAATGCTGACTTTATTGTTGATTATAAATAGGTGTATTTTTACAACAATTGCTAATAAGATGAAATTACTTGTTCCTTGCAATCAATCACTGACAGTGCTGCTTAAGATCATCTTCTTCTGAATAAAAAGTCTATTCAACTATAAAATTAGTCCCTTGCAAGAAGAGGAAATTAATCAGTTTAAATACCAGGCTTTATCCCTCGAATCCAATCTCGTACAATCTCTAATCTTGAAATTCAAGGCCTAAGATTTAAAGAACTTTTGGTATAGCATTTTTCTAATTCTGATCAGTATTATTTTTAGTTGTTTCTATGCCTCTCAATGAACATTTTAAGCATCCTGAGAAGATGGATACTGTGTACTAGTCAGTGCGTCATTTCCCACACACCGGCATAGTATTACATAGGCAGTAGGCCCATGGAACACTCGATGAATTGGATTTAGTTTAACTGAATGGAATTAAATTGACGTTGCCTGCTCTACATCCCAGAGCTTTCAAAGATTTCCTACCTCTGTTGTTATTGTGGACTTGGACTACTAGGGGCCGAGGACTGTCAGTGCAGAGATGTCAGTAAGATACAGTTAATGTGTAGCAATATAGTCCAGTTCTGTGCCAGACCCAAAATGAAGCTCTTTATGGTAGCTATTCCTCCTCCTCTTTCGCCTCTTCCTCCTCCTTCTCCTTCTTCAAATAAGAACATGTATGGGCGCCCAGCTGGTGTAGCTGAGTGGATTGAGCGTGGGCGGGGAACCAGAGGGTCCCGGTTCGATTCCCAGTCGGGGCACATGCCTGGGTTGCGGGCCAGGTCCCCATGAGGGCCATGTGAGAGGCAACCATACATTGCTCTTTCTCCCTCTCTCTGAAAATAAATAAATAAAATCTTAAAAAAAAAAAAAAAGAACATGTATGGGCAAATGCCTAACTATGCTTAGCACATGATAGGCGTTTAATAGGAGTTTCAGAAATTAGAATAAAATATTATTAAGAAGCACTTCTAATTTCAAGACTTAAATATGAAACTAGCTACATCATCAGGGAATAAATACACTGAATAAATTAAACATAAATATGGCATGATACACAGATCATCATAATACTTCACACCTAAATGTACATAGCATTTGTACCATTCTTCATATTGCTCCTTCTTCAGACTATGGAGTTAGGAAGTCATGAGGATTCATTTCCTAGAAGCTCTGTTTTTTTTTTCAAATCTGATGTGTTACCTTCTATAGTTTCCTGTTTGCTGCAGATACCTTTCAGCTTGTTGTTTTTTTTTTAAATTTTCTTCACATAAGGTAAGAATAGGTGTTTTATAGTGTGTATATGATAGTTCCTAGATACTAAATCTTAGTGGGACTGTTTGTGTGATCCAGACCCCCTGCGTGTCTGACTGTCTTTTACTGTGTGTTAGTCATGGTATCTGGAAAGTGTTAAGACCTGAGAGGAAGGCACCTGACTCTAGAGAGGATTTGCGTTTATTTGCTTCTTTCGGTTTTTTGTGGTCAGCTGTTTCCAAATTCCTGGAGGATAGTAATCTTTGGGGTTCAGGAACAAGAAATTGGAATTCCTGGTAATTCCTAAAATTATAAATTAGTCTGTATATTAAAAAAGTCTTTATTTACATGTTCTTAAATGATAATAGTAGTAACCATAGTAATTAACAGTGAATAATTTTCCTGTGTTAGGAATGTACGAGAAGTTTCAGAGATTTTTATGCATGTATGTATGTGAGAAATGTATGTGAAATAAATGCAGTTTATTATTAGTATGAACCAAAATATTATGACAAGATTATATATTTTATTATATGTAAAAGTATTCTCTTTCTGATAATAGACTTTTAAAATATTTTTTACTTTTGATTTTAAAATAATTTTAAACTAACAGAAAAGTTGCAAAAACAGTAGAGAGTTTCCATATACTTTTCACTGAGTTTCCCCTAACCCTAACATCTTGCATAACTATAAAATATTTATCAAAATAGAAAATTAACATAATAGACACTTGATAATATAAAGCATTCAAAAGAAGCGAAAGTTAACACACCATAATTGTTAATAAAAATTATTTTACATTATAAAATAATATCAGAAATATTTGGTATTTAAAAGTTATCCTTTTTTTTTTAAAGATTTTATTTATTTACTTTTAGAGAGGAGAAGGGAGGGAGAAAGAGAGGGAGAGAAACATCAATGTGTGGTTGCCTCTCTCATGACCCCCACTGGGGACCTGGCCTGCAACCCAGGCATGTGCCCTGACTGGGAATCGAACCAGCGACCCTTTGGTTTGCAGCCCGCACTCAATCCACTGAGCTCCACTAGCCAGGGCTAAAAGTTATCCTTTTTAAAAAATTCTTGTTTATTCTATTACAGTTGTCCCAGTTTTTTCCCCTTTACCCTCCTCATCCCAGCCCGTCCCCACTCCCCGCACCATTGTCCATGTCCATGGATCATTCATACATGTTCTTTGACTGGTCCCTTCCCCTTCTTTCCACTATTCCTCTCTCACCGCTTTCCTCTGGCAGCTGTCAGTCTGTTCTGTTTCCATGCCTGTGGTTCTGTTTTGCTCATTAGTTTTTTTTTTTTTTTTGTTCATTAAATTCCTCTTATAAGTGAGATCATATGGTATTTGTTTTTCACTGACTGGCTTATTTCACTTAGTATAATGGTCTCCAGTCCCATCCATGTGATTGCAAAGAGTAGGAATTCCTTCTCTTTCTGCTGAGTCGTATTCAATTGTGTAAATGTACCATGGTTTTATAATCCATTCATGTATTGGTGGACCTTAAGGCTGTTTCCAACAGCCTAAATGACACTTGGCTATTGTAAATTGTGCTGCTATGAACACACTGGTACATAATTTCTTTTGAATTGGTGTTTCAGGGTTCTTAGGATATACTCCCAGCAGTGGAATCACTGGGTCAAAAGGCTGTTCCATTTTTAATTTTTTGAGGTAATCCCATACTATTTTCCACAGTGGCTGTACACCAGTCTGCATTCCCACCAGCAGTGCACTAGGGTTCTCTTTTCTCCACGTCCTTGCCAGCACTTGTTGTTTGTTGATTTATTCCGATAGCCATTCCGATAGATGTGAAGCGATATCTCATTGTGGTTTTAATTTGCAACTCTGTTGGCTAGTGATGTTGAACATCCTTTCAAATGTCTATGGGCTGTCTATATGGCCTCCTTTGAGAACTGTCTATTCAGGTCCTTTGTCCATTTTTTAATTGGGTTGTTTGTCTCTCTGGTGTTAAGTAATATGAGTTCTTTATATATTTTAGAGATTAAACTCTTGTCTGTTGTATAACTGGCAAATATGTTCTCCCATACAGTTGGTTCCCTTTTCATTTTGGTGATGGTTTCTTTAGCCATGCAGAAACTTTTTAATTTGATGTAGTCCCATTTGTTTACTTTTTTCCTTTATTTCCCTTGCCCTAGGGGATATATCAGCAAAAATATTGCTACATGGGATATCTGAAATTTTTCTGCCTATGTTTTCCACTGGAACTTTTATGGTATCATGACTTATATTTAAGTCTTTTATCCATTTTGAATTTATTCTGGTGTATGGTATAAGCTGGTGGTCTAGTTTCATTTTTTCATATATACCAGTCCAGTTTTCCTAACATCATTTATTGAAGAAGCTGTTTTTACTCTGTTGTATGCTTGTGCCCCCTTTGTTCAATAGTAATTGACTATAGACACATGGGTTTACTCCTGGGCTCTCTGTTCTGCTCCATTGATCTATGTGTCTGTTCTTATGCCTGTATCAGACCGTTTTGATTGCAGTGGACTTGTAGTACAGTTTGACATCAGGTATTGTCGTCCCTCCTATTTTATTCTTTTTTTTCTCAAGATTGCTGTGGCTATTTGGGGTCTTTTTTGGTTTCATGTAAGTTTTTGAAGTATTTGTTCTAGATCTGTGAAATATGCCATTGGCATTTTAATAGGAATTGCATTGAATCTGTAGGTTGCTTTGGGTAGTATGGACATTTTAATGATATTAACTCTTCCACTCCATGAACACAGTATGTGCTTCCATTTATTTGTAAATTCCTCAATTTCTTTCTTCAGTGTTCTATAGTTTTCTGAGTATAGGTCTTTTCCTCCTTGGTTAAATTTATTCCTAGGTACTTTATTATTTTTTGTTGTTGTTGCTATAGTAAATGAGATTTTGTCTTAGTTTCTCTTTCTGATAGTTCATTGTTGGTTTACAAAACGCCATCAGTTTCTGAATATTGACTTTGTATCCTGCTACTTTGCCAAATTCACTTATTAGGTCGAGTAGTTTTTTGGTAGAGCCTGTAGGGTTTTCTATGTATACTGTCATGTCGTCTACAAATGACAGTTTTACTTCTTTCTGTCCAATTTGGATGCCTTTTATTTCTTTTTCTTGTCTGATCGCTGCGGCTAGAACCTCCAGTACTATGTTGAATAAGAATGGTGAAAACGGACACCCTTGTCTTGTTTCTGCTCTTAAGGGAAACGCTTTTTAGGTTTTGCCCATTGAGTATGATGATGTCAGTAGGTTTTTCATATATGGCCTTTATTATGTTGAGGTATGCTCCCTCTATTCCCACTTTGCTAAGTGTTTTTATCATAAATGGGTACTGGATTTTATCAGATGCTTTTTCTGCATCTATTGATATGATCATGTGATTTTTGTCTTTCATTTTGTTTATGTGATGTATCACATTTACTGATTTGTGAATATTGTACCATCCTTGCGACCCTGTGATAAATCCCACTTGATCATGGTGTATGATTTTTTTAACATATTGCTGGATCTGGATTGTTGGTATTTTGTTGAGGATTTTAGCCTCTATGTTCATCAGAGATGTTGGCCTGTAATTTTCTTTGTTGCGTTTTGGGATTAGGATAATACTGGCCTCGTAAAAAGAGTTTGGGAGTCTTCCCTTTTCTTGAATTTTTTGGAATAGTCTGAGAAGGGTAGGTGTTACTTCTTTGAATGTTTGGTAAAATTCGCCTGTGAAGCCTTCTGGTCCAGGGCTTGTGTGTAGGTAGTTTTTTGATTACTGCTTCAATTTCACTAGTTGTTATTGGTCTGTTCAGGTTTTTGCCTCTTCCTCATTCAGTTTTGGAAGATTATATGTTTCTAGGAATTTATCAACTTTGCCCAGGGTGTTGTTACTTCTTTCATTTCTGATTTTATTTATTTGGGTCCTCTTTCTTTTTTCCTTGGTCAGTTTGGTTAATGGTTTGTCAGTTTTGTTTATCTTTTCAAAGAATCAGCTCTTGGATTCATTGATCCTTTGAATTGCTTTTTTAGTCTCTATGTCATTTAATTCTGTTCTGATCTTGATTATTTCCTTCCTTCTGCTTGCCCTGGGCTTTGTTTGTTGTTGTTCCTCTAGTTCTTTTAGATGTAGGGTTAGGCTGTTTATTTGAGATTTTTCTATCTTCTTTAGGTAGGCCTGTATTGCTATAGACTTCCCTCTCAGGACTGCCTTCAGTGTGTCGCATAGGTTTTGGGTTGTTGTGTGTTCATTTTCAATTGTTTCCAGATACTTTTTGATTTCTTCCTTGATCTCATTGTTAACCCATTCATTATTTAATAACATGTTTTTCAACCTCCATGTAGTTGAATGTTTTTGAGGGTTTGGGGTTTTTTTTGAGGTTGGTTAAAAAGTTATCCTTAAAATATTAAATACACAGGGCACGAGTTGCCATATCTGATGGTATTGCTCTTTGTTTTGTGACTAATGTTCCAGCTAATCATGGATGTTGGTTGGATTGCTGAGTGTATCCAAAAGTATCTTCAGGTGGGGTCATTAGGGTGCGTACTGCTTCATAATAAGCTCATTTTCTTTTTATTTATCTTTTTTTTTAAAGATTTTATTTTTATTTATTTTTAGAGAGAGGGGAAGGGAGGGAGAGAGGGAGAGAAAGAGCAATGTATGGTTGCCTCTCACATGGCCCTCATGGGGACCTGGCCCGCAACCCAGGCATGTGCCCTGACTGGGAATCGAACCGGGACCCTCTGGTTCCCAGCCCGCGCTCAATCCACTGAGCTACACCAGCCAGGGCTCATTTTCTTTTTAAACAAACAAAATATTTTGTCTACTTGCTCTGATTTCGGCTTTGCCATCGAAATGGATGTTGTTTTTGCGGATTCAAATTTTAGACAATGAACTCGTGACAATATTCACATCTACTCTTTGCATCTCTTCTGTTAAAATATTTACAGAGAATTGTAACCTACAGCAAATAAACGCCAGAAAACACTGGGCAAACATTTGTGGGTAGTATTCAAATAATGGAACATACGCCTCTCTGAGTAAGATTTAGCAACGGTACATAGAATCATGTGTCAGAACTGCCCATTTCAGAACTTATTTTGCTTCTCAAACTTGATATTCTTGGACCATCACTTATAAGATTTGTGTAAAATATACTGTGGTAATGAGCTTATTAATATTTATTTTATTTGCAAGAATGACTCAGTGTTAGCACACACATACATAACATAGCAACAGGTACAAGTAAAACTAACTGATTAGATTTTGATTACTTCTCCCCTATGTACCCTTGTCCCAGTGAACCTTGGCCTTTTAATTTGTCTCAGTATTTTCTGCCCTTGCTTTCAACTTGACAACTGTGGATTCCTTCAAACTAGTAATGCTTCTATACTTACTGTTAAGCTTTATTCTCACAGGAATATTATAGCCTTTTCTCTCGGTTTCCAGATTTTCTCAGCTGATTTTTCTTAGGATTTAAAAAGATGTAAATTTCCCAAGATATGCTGAGAAGGAATTCTCACATGGAAACACCAGTCATTCTTAGTCCAGTTCTATCTTAAATTAGCTTCAAGCCTTAAAGTACCTTGGAGGACTAGGGACCCCAGCTGTAATTTGCAAGAGGGCTAGTCCTTTGGAATATTATCTTATTACTTTAAAGGTCTCCTTTTAGACCCCTCACCTTGCAACTCTAGCTTTTGAGTTTCAGGCTCCTTCGCCCCCAAGGGCCACTGATCCAGAAGTTCCATTTTCAGGATTGGCAAACACCCAGGGGCAATGCGGTTTCTGTGATTACCTGCCTCTCTCAATTCTAGTTTTTCTTTTGGTTTTGACCTGTACATTATCATCTTATCAGTGTGTTGATAGTTTTAAGATTTTTTTCCTATTTCCTCTGATTTTTTAAGCTATTCTTTGGTGAGAAGGTTGGTTCAAATAACTGAAACTTCACTTACTGGAAATAGAAAGCCCAGTATTAGTTTTAGATAAGCCAGTGTTTGGCTCTGAGAATCAGGAATTTTAAGTTTGGAATCATTAGGTAGAGTCAGTGTAGACTATTAGGCATTTATGATGATAGTGTGTTGGGTAATGAAATGTCCCTTTGTTGGCTTCAGGGTGGTACTCAGTTCAACCACTCATTCATCCAGCAAATGCGTGTTGAGTTTTTACCATGCGCCAGGCACTGTACAGGGTCTCTCCCACAGTAATAAATGTGGCTGTGCTCTCTGCTTTCAAGGAGCTTCTGGTCAAACGAATTGCTAGTTAATAAATTACGTCCACATCTAAAACACTGTACCTTCAAATCTGATAAACAGATTGACTTCTGACGCACTGGAAACATATCAGGGTTAGGCCACAGTCTCAGACTTCCCAGCACACGTTACTTTTGGAAGCCCTGACTAGGACTACATACTGCACTGGGAGAATCTCATTTTAGCATATAGTAGTCCTTTTCTGTCTGTAAGAGAGGTTCACGTGCCTGCATCTGACAAATAGGGTTGTGCGTTCATTTCTCTCCTCAGCAATATTTCTTTCTTTCTTTATGTATTTATTTATTTTTATTTTTTTATTTATTTTATTCTTTTTGATAAGTTTTTAAAAATATATTTTATTGGTTATGCTATTACAATTGTCCCATTTTTCCCCCTTTATTCCCCTCTGCCCCACACTCCCCCATTCCCCACCCTTTAGTTTTTGTCCATGGATCATACACATAAGTTCTTTGGCTTCTACATTTCCTATACTGTTCTTAACCTCCCCCTGTCTGTTTTCTACCTACCATCTATGCTACTTATTCTCTGTACTTTCTCCTCCTCTCACCCCCTCCCACTTTCCTGTTGATATCCCTTCATACCTTATATAAATCCCTTTAACATTTCATATAATAAAGGCTGGGTGATGATGAACTCCTTGAACTTGACCTTACCTGAGAAGCACTTTATCTGTCCTTCCATTTTAAATGAAAGTTTTGCTGCATAGAGTATTCTTGGATGTAGGTCCTTGCCTTTCATGACTTGGTAAACTTCTTTCCAGCCCCTTCTTGCCTGAAAGGTCTCTTTTGAGAAATCAGCTGACAGTCTTATGGGAATTCCTTTGTAGGTAACTGTCTCCTTTTCTCTTGCTGCTTCTAAGATTCTCTCCTTATTTTTAATCTTGGGTAATGTAATTATAATGTGCCTTGGTGTGTTCCTCTTTGGGTCCAACTTCTTTGGGACTCTCTGAGCTTCCTGGACTTCCTGGAAGTCTATTTCCTTTGCCAGCTTGGGGAAGTTCTCCTTCATTATTTGTTCAAATAAGTTTTCGATACCTTGGTCTTCCTCTTCTCCTTCTGGCACCCCTATAATTCAGGTGTTGGAACGTTTAAAGTGTCCTAGAGGTTCCTAAGCCTCTCCTCATTTTTTTGAATTCTTGTTTTTCTTCCTTCTGGTCCACTCTGTTGATTTGAGTCCCAGTTTCCTCCTCATCCTTATTGGTTCCCTGCACATTTCCCCTCATTTCCTTTAGTGTATCCTTCATTTGTTCATCTAATTGCAACCAAATTTCAACCAATCCTGTGAGCTTCCTGATTACCAGTGTTTTGAACTGTGCCTCTGATAGGTTGGCTATCTCTTCGTCACTTAGTTGTATTTTTTCTGGAGCTTTGATCTTTCATTTGGGCCATTTTTTTTTTCTCTCTGTGCGCCTGCTACTTTAAGGGGAGGAGCCTTAGGCGTTCACCAGGCGGGGCAATCCATGTGGTTGTGTTGTGATGCTGCCTGTGGGGGTGAGTCCTGAGCAAACAATGGCACTTGCTCTGCTCTCTGCACTTCCTCTGCTACCCACAAGCAAGTTGGGTCCTTCTGTGCTGGCTCTGGGGTGAGTGGACGGGCCTGCACAGTTCCAAGTCCCTGTGGATCTGCCCAGTGAACTCTCCTGTGAGGCCGGGAATTCCTCCTGCCACCACCTCAATCTCCACAGGTGTTTTCAATCGGTGGTTTGAGGCTTTATTTCCCTGTGATGGTGGGTTGCACGGTCTGCTCCGCTCCCCAGCTTTTTCTCCCAGTTTATCTGTGTGTGAATGAGGGACCACCCGGTCCACCAGTCTCAGCCCCACTGGGTCCCGGTTGGCCAGCCGCAGGTTTCGCTGAGTGCGCCGGCTGTGTTTTGGCCAAAGGCGCCCACCCCAGGCCTCTCCTGGCAGCTGGAGCATTGCCGGTACTGCTCCACGAACCACCATCTCGAAGCACACTCTCCGCCTGGCTCCGCCCCTCCTACTGGTCTGGATGAATGTGTCTTCTTTAACTCCTTGGTTGTTGGATTTCCACTCAGTTCAATTTTCTGTCAGTTTTGGCTGCTTTTGTTTTTTTTTAATTGTTGTTTTTCCTCTTTTGGTTGTGCGAGGAGGCACCGTGTGTCTACCTATGCCTCCATCTTGGCCGGAAGACTCAGGAAATATTTCTTTGAGTACATACTTGGAGCCAGCCACTAGCTATACACAGATTAATAAAATAGGCATAGTCATAGTATCATTCGTATTTGTGTGACTTTGAAACTCTTGTGGTTACACTGATAGTGACGTCTACATTCAGTCACTGTCTTGCTGCCTTTGGATCATGGCCATTGTTACTTCTGGTGTGGGCGACGGCCCACGGGTCGAGCCAGTGCACAGCAAACCAGAGACTGAGTCAGCCTCTTCTGCATCAGGAAACTCGCTCCCAAACTTCTCTTTTCCTTTTAAAGTAATGCCAAGAGGAAGTATGACCAGAGACTCTCGGGGTAATTTTCAATTTTAATTTTAAGTGACTATTGCAAATCACATCAGAATATGTTTTCAGGAAATTAACATTTTCAGCAAGACATTGGGTTGGACTGTAGGCCCATTAAAGAGCCATCAGATTAACAAGTTGGAGAATTAATGATACGGAACAATGACATTTTTATACGAAAGGGATATATAATATTCTAAACATATTTTTAAAATTTGAAAGTATGGAAGTATGGTTTTTCTACATACAGGAGCAAGTTGTTATTCTGAAGACTGAAATGATTTGGGTATAAGAATTCTTTCTTAAACTAGTAAAAGATAATGGATTTAAATGGCTAGGTAATTTTATGGTCTTTCAAGATAAAAGTTTATGTAAAAGAAATAACCCTTCTTCCTAGTTTGTCAGTATATAAGGAAAAAAAAACAAGTATCCTTGACTGTAGAACAGCTGGTTCGGGGTGTTGCCTCGGTAAAAATTAGCTCAGTTACTTCTGATGGGCTTTATCTTGGTATAAAACTGCAACCAAAGTCAGAAGCCATTAGTAGACTGTTAATGCAGGACAGAAACTAGTTTTTATTTTAGGATAGATGGCTTAATGTATGTCAAGAAATGTAATTTGGAATAGTTAGCTTAGCTATAATTAACGTGTGAATGACTATTCTTTGCCGTTTGTAGTATGGCTTCAGAACGTTTTCTTACCTCAGCTCCAGGCCAAGGGGTGGAGAGACTGGAATAGATCCAGGGACTTCAAGTATCGGTTTCAGATTTCACTGAGGCTCTGCAGTAGACCTGGTGTCTTGCTAGCATGGACTCCTCAGTCACCAGCATTCCTGCCACCAGGCCCATGTCTGAGTGTGCTGCTTCCTTCCACCATTCATGTTCCCAGATGCAGCAAGACCCAAAAGACTAAAAAGTCTGGGCAGCCATTCATTTATTCAGCAGATATTATTAAGCTCCTGCTATGTTCTGGACAGTGTTCTGAAGTTACAGCAGTGATCTCTGCCCTCATGGGGAGAGGGAAACAAGAAGTAAATGAGTATATATCAGAAGGCAAAAGCATCTACAGACTCGGGGAAGACCTCACTTGTCAGGTCAGGGAAGACCTGACAGAAAGTGACATTTGAGTGAAGATCTGAATGATTGTAGGCAGCCAGCCAAGCCGTTTCAGGGATGGTGGGTAATTGTTCCAGGCAGAGAGCAGTTTGCTATTGAGCAGCTGGACTGCTCTAGCAGTTTGACTTACAGGCCTAGAGTTCAGGAGGGGAGAGGTTAGGGCTGGTGACATAAATTTGGGACAAATAGATTTTGACAGCATATAGACAGGCATTATTTAAAGCCCTGACATTTAGTGAGATTACTTTAAAGAAAAAAAGAACCTACATAGAGAGTAAAGACTGAGCCTCACCGTGAGTCTGGTAGAGAGGGACTGAAAGGGCAGGGTAGTGACAGTAATTATGACTAATTGAGCGATCATTGTTGTCAAACAGTGTGCGAGGTGCTTTTATGCACTTTTTCCTATCCCCCAAAATGTCCACATTTAACAGATGAAGAAACCAAGATTTGCCTGCCGTCTCAGGTAGTAAGTGATTCAGACGCAGGTCTCTTTCATCACGTGGCCTTGTGTGCTGTTTCAGTGCGCCGCCCTGCACAGCCAGTGTCGGCTTACAGGGCGCTGCGTGCTCTCTGAGCTGGGTGGTCGGAAACAACACTTGAAAAAAACCGGGTCTATTAGTGCTCAAGGAGGAGGGACCCCAACTGAGTCTTGGTCAACTTCCAAAACCTTATGCCAATCATAGGATTTTTTTTTTTCAGTATTCTCAGCTGTTGAAACTATTTGCTAGGTTACAAATATCCATGAATTCAAGAGCACATGTGTATGCATTGTTATATATTTTTAAACTATTCAGCCCTTCTTCACAGATGTACTTTTGATTGCTAGCTGATCACGAAGTTACTCAATTTTCCAAAATGTTTAGCCACTCATGCTAATAACCTCCCCAAGCTGCTCACAGTTTCATGTTCTTTGTTTGAACCCTCACTTAACTCATATTTGTAACCATTTAAATTCATCTTAAGGTTTAAACTCTAAAACATCCTAAATGCTTCATACAGCACTGTTTCATTTAGAACATTTATACCCTTGAAAGTGTATCAGATTTCCCCCAAATATCTCCTATTTTTCTGTATTCCAGTCTTTATTTCCTTTTACAATACTCCCACATTCTTTTTTCTGTGTTTCTGCCTTCCTTTCCTCTACTCACTCATCCGTGCTTATTCTTTTCCTCATTTGGAGCACTCACCTTTACATCTTAGGGGTCTTTCTTCTTCCTTATTCCAGACCCTCTTTCTACACAGCCAGAGGCTATAACAGCATTTACACCTATGAGTAACTTTAGCCATAAAGATGGTCTTCTTTATAACATCTCATTAACCCTTCAGCTGTGAGGCAGTTATGTGAATATTTCTTGGATCCCTACTGGGCACTAGGTGATGGGTATATAGGAGAAGCCCTGGGGCTGCCAGTATTTAGGAGTGTGACTGACAAGGGAAATGAACTAGCAAAGGAGAAGGAGCAGCCAGTCAAGGGAAGGAAGAGTTTCGAGAAAGTGATGGTGTCAAAAAGCTCCTGGGAGGCCAAGAAAGACAAAATCTTATTTGAAGAGAGATATTTGCACAGTGTGCTTCCTGCACTTTCAATTCCCACTGTTATGTTTTAAATTCACCAATAAAGAGTGAACCTGCAGGACCTTAAGGCTCCCACCCTCACCCCCAATAACAGCAGAACCCCAGGCCCGCATCTCTCTCTATCCTCAGTGACCTCCGTGGTCATCTAAGTGACCAATGGACTCAGCGACCTTGTGAAAAGCAGTTTCAGTAAAGTGATGATGAAGGGACTAAAAAGCTTTACAGGAGTCCCTCCATTTTAACAGGAGGGAAGGCAGAGTATATGGATACAGATTCGGGTCAGATGGGAGATTCGATAATGAAAAGAGGAAGAAACAGGCTTAGAGAGTTGAAGTGACTTCCCCAAGATGACACAGCTTGTAAGTGGCAAGATCAGGATTCAAACCCAAGGCTAGCAAAGCTCTGCCTCACATCTAGCACATGCTCAATAAGTGCTACAAGCATCAACTCACTGAATATGAAAGAACCGACTGTGTACCCCATGTACGGAGCTATGTTGGAGGTTGGAAGATAAGTTAGAAATGTCCCTTGCCCTCAAAGAGTTTTCACTATAATAAAAGGATGTAAACAAGTATAATGCGGTTCCATGCCACATAAATGATGTTTCAGTCAATGACAGACCACATATATGTTGATCATCTCGTTAAGATTATAATGGAGCTGAAAAATTCCTATTGCCTAGTGAGATGGTAGCCATGGTAACGTCATAGTGCCAAGCATTACTGCCTCAGCCTATCCATAGGATGCTGCTGGCTCAGAAATGTCAGGGGACACACACCTGGGCTCTGATGAACTTCCCACAGACACCTCCCTTCCTAAACCAATGTCTCGACTGACCAGCCCTGTGGTTCTTTCATTATGATTGCATGATGCTGTCCAGCAATAACAAATGGAAACTTCGAAGGAAAAAGAAGAGTTTATTACAGGCCCTGGAGGGTACAAGGTATGCCAGTGGGCACACAGACAGGTGAAGGGTAGAGAGACAGAGTTGGCCTAGGGTTCTGCTTCTATTGGTGTCAAAGATGGGGGCCTTAGGCTCACTCTTTACTGGTGAATTTAAAACATAAGAGTAGGAATTTAAAGTGAAGAGGGAAAAATAGTGGCCCAAAGTATATCGACAACTATCTCTAAAACAAAGGGGTCTCAGTGGGAGAGGCAGCCTGGGCTTTATCGGATCTGGCCATGTGTTTATTCACATAGCTGTCTTTGAAGTGGATGCCTCCTTGAAACAGGTGCCCCAGCAATCAAAGCTTAAGTCACACTCTCACATCGCAGAAAGAATAACCCTCTGTCAGGGTTTCCACTACAATTCCTCACATGTTTGTGGTGATGCTGGTGTAAACCGGCCTTCTGGGCTGCTTGAATAGAAAGTATAGCACATAAATTACAGTAGTGCCAGCTAGGTGTGTGCAAGTGCAATCTAGGATGTTTGCCCAAGGACGAAATAGCCCAGTGATGTGTTTCTCAGAACGCATCCCCTTACTTAAGAGGCCCATGGCTGTAAAGTAGCACAGATAAGGTGAGAGAGAGACTTGCAGTCTCTGGAAAATGGCAGAAAGTCTAGGAATCACAGTGTCATTGGGGCAGAGTCTTAGAAAGTGAGGAGGACGGATCATCAGACTGGAGGAAGGACATGGATGTGTGGGGGAGGAGAAACTTTCCTCTACTTTCCGCGTTCTTTTGTCTGGTATAATAAGCAAGTAGACGTGAGGCAGATCAACAAGAGAAAAATAACCACATTTAATGCATGCATAGTACGTATGGGAACCCCATGCACGTGAGAGAGTCAGAGACACGAAGGAAACGAAGGAAACGTGGGCACAGAAGACATTGCAAACTAGGGACGATGTAAGGTGCCTTGGGGGCTTCAAAAGGTCATTCAAGAACATTAGGAAGGGCAGGTGTTTAGTGAATGGAAGTTTGTTCTCTACGGACACGTCAAAAGAGGGTATCTCTGATATCTCCTGTTATGGGCAAGGCCCTTCATTTAAGTTCTTCCAGGTAGTCAAGGGAGGGGCAGAAGTTTCTCCTGAACCCTCAGCTGAAGTTGCCTTTAGCTTAGAGCAATCCACAGGAGCACAGCTTGGGGTGTCTAGCTCTGAACCACCCCCTCCCCAGGCAATTACAGAGACATTGACAAGAATTTAGGGAATTACCTGTCATGCTGGTTTTATTGTCTCCTCCCTTTTCTTCCTTAACCTGTCCTTTACCTTCTTTTCTCTCTCCCTCCAAATCCTGCTTCCCTATCTTCACTTCTAATATTACTTACAGCAGGGTTTCTACCCACTCTGGGAGTCTCATAGATACTCTTTATCACTGGGCACCCGCCCTCTAGTAACAAGGTAACAAGCAACAAACATCGAGGGCAGAGTGCTGCTTTGGGGCTTTTGAAAGAAGGGAAGAGGTTACTGTTGTGTCAAATGAAAGGGAGAGCTGAAGGTCTGTCAGGTTCAATTTCACCAGTAATCCTGGTGTTGAGAAAAGTAGAAAAGTCATTCTCTTCTCTTGGGCCACATATCTTTTCTCATGGATTTATCACATAAACAGAGCAACCCAGTCACAGCTTTTAATTAGTTGTGGGTTATAGTAGTGTGGAGGCAAAGCTGAGGGAGT
>PVJI01026194.1:0-19330 GCA_004026765.1 Micronycteris hirsuta
TTTTATTTTTATTTATTTTTAGAGAGAAGGGAAGGGAGGGAGAAAGAGAGGGAGAGAAACAGCAATGTATGGTTGCCTCTCACATGGCCCTCACGGGGACCTGGCCCGCAACCCAGGCATGTGCCCTGACTGGGAATCGAACCGGGACCGCTTGGTTCCCAGCCCGCGCTCAATCCACTGAGCTACACCAGCCAGGGCTCTTTGGTCATTTCTTAAGTATGCCTGAGGTCTACTTCTGTAAAATAATAGACTTTCTAATACTAAATCATTCTTGCTTGACTAGTATAAATTCTACCTGGTCATTTCATTCTTTTAAAATATTTCTCTGGATCAGAATGCTAAAATTTTATTTAGAATCTCTGTATCCATAATAGTGGTATTTAAACTTTTGTGGGACCATGAACTATTTTAGATAATCTGATGAAAGCTATGAACTCTCTCCCTAGAAATATACTATTAATATAAAAATCTGCATACCATTCAGGGATTGCATAATTCGTAGTTTAACGACTCATCTTTATTATAATTAACTCCACACTTTGATGGTTTCCATGCTACTACCATTTAAATACTGTCTTCCCCAATTCTAAATTCTTCATTCTGACTCATCTTTTGGTTAGTGAGAGGATGTTTGAAATTATTTTCCTAAAGGACATGTGGATGATATATTTTCTGAGCTTCTGTAAATGTTAAATCTGGCATTAACCTGATTACTGTTATTTTGTTGGGTTTTTATTTTTTTGTTTTTGTTTCTGTCTTGACACTGGTAAGGTATTTAAACCTTAAGGCTGATACTAAATCCTATTTTAGCCAATATTAATCTAATAGTAATTTTGGTTACTGTGGTACTTAGTGAAGCCTTTTACCTCTAGACTTGATTTTTTTAAATTGTTGTTCAATTACAGTTGTCCCCATTTTCCCTCCATTTCTCTCTCCTATCCTTCCCACCCTCCACCTCCTGACCACCCCCTAGCCCCACCCTGTTGTCTTTGTCCATGGGTCCTTCCTACATATTCCTTGACCTGACCCTTCCTGTTCTTTTCCCTGTTATCCCCCTCCCCTCTCCCCTCTGGTCACTGTCAGTTTGTTCTTTATTTCCATGTCTCTGGTTCTATTTTGCTTGCTTGTTTGTTTGTTTTGTTGATTAGGTTCCACTTATAGGTGAGATCATATGGTATTTGTCTTTCACTGCCTGGCTTATTTCACTTAGCATAATACTCTCCAGTTTTCTTATACTCAGAAATCATCTTCTATGATTATAGCTTCTGCTTTTCTTACTCTAGCTTTTGGCATTTTTTTTACTTGCTTGTTTTAGTTCAAAACAAAATATGGCAGATTTTTCCATAAGCAATGCTTTTGTAGAGTAGGCTTACATTAATTTTTGTTAATATATTGAAAATATCTACATTTTATATTTAATGGAAAAGGCATGCATTTTTATTTTCTAGTTGCTACAGCAATTATGATTCCTAGTTTAGATAACTCTAATTTCCTTTATTGAAGCTGTGAGCAGAAGTACACTAGTCCTAAACCTATCAATTTTGCTTGAAGTTCTTTTTTTCCTCAATTAAGAAAGAGAATTAATTCTGATGTTTAGAAATTCTTACATTTCCTAAAGAACATTATAGCCCTGGCGGGTGTGGCTCAGTGGATTGAGCACTGGCCTGTGAACTAGAGGGTCGCTGGTTTGGTTCCCAGTCGGGGCACATGCCTGTGCTGCTGACCAGGTCCCCAGTAGTGGGGCACACGAAAGTCAAACACACATTGATGTTTCTCTCCCCCTCTTTATCCCTGCCTTCCTCTCTCTAAAAACTAAAACCTTAAAAAAAAAAATAAAAAACCAGAACATTATAACATCTGGATGATCATGAAAATATTTCACAGCCTTCACTGGAGTTATTGGTTTTCTCTTATTAGCTTTTTAAAGAACACTAATTACTCATTATTCTCTTTTTTTCTCATCCATTTGCCCTTTTCTTCTACATTTTAGATAATCTTATAGATCCCAGATTATACCTTTAATCTCAACAGATGACTTTCACAATAAACTTTTTTAAAAAAAGGCTGAAGTAAATGTGATCCTGTACTACTATTTATAATAGGAAATATTTAAAACAATCTAATTATCCACCCTTAAAAGAATAGATAAATATAATGAAGTATTTTACATTATGGAAAACCAAATGAGAATTAAAGAAAATGAAATAGATCTATACACAGCATCATGATTAGATTGATTTAGTAATTAAACATTATTAACAGCACTGGCTAGGTAGCTCAACTGGTTAGAGTGTTGTTTTAACAGGCCAAGGTTGTGGGTTCAATCCCCGGTCAGGGCACATACAAGAATCAACCAATGAATGCTTCAATAAGTGGAGCAACAAATTAATGTTTCTCTCTCTCTTGCTCTCTCCCTGCTTTCCTCTCTCTCTCTCTAAAATCAATAAAGAAAAAATTATTAATAGATTGATACTAAAGCTTTTTAAAACCAATATTAATCTCTCAAAATAATACTGAATAAAACAAGAAGGTTCATTTATGAATATTTATGTAAAATTTAATAATGAAATACTATATAGTATTTATGGCCCTATAAATATTTTAAAATGAACTAGAAAAATAATAGGTGATGGTGATTGCTTCTAAAATGCAGACAGGGGAACAGATGTCGTCATGGTGAGAAATTAGGTATGGTTCAAAATGTTGTATTTTCTTTTTAATAAAGAGACCAGAGGCAAATAAAATGAAATGTTAATAGCTGTTAATTCTGAATGGTGTGAGTATGGTTTTTTGCTATATACCTTTATGTATTTTTAAGCTTTTAAATTTCTTGAAAAGACAAGAAGAAATATTGGATGAGAATATAGCTATAAAAGATTAATGTAAGCCCTGGCTGGTGTAGCTCAGTGGACTGAGTGCGGGCTGAGAACCAAAGGGTCCCAGTTCAATTCCCAGTCAGGGCACATGCCTGGGTTGCGGGCCAGGTACCCAGTGAGGGCCATGTGAGAGGCAACCATACATTGCTGTTTCTCTCCCTCTCTTTCCCCCCTCCCTTCTCTTCTCTCTAAAAATAAATAAATAAAAAATCTTAAAAAAAAAAAAAAGATTGATGTAAATCCATTACTACCCATGGACTACAATGCATTAGCACCTAATACATTAAAAATGAGGGTAAAAAATAAAGGTTATGTTTCTTCTTAAATAACTTCAATCTATTTTAGTATTTTTGAATAATGGCCTGTTGTGTTACAGTTTCTGTTCTTGAAAAGCTATTTTATTTATATGTGTGAATGTATATTCTTGTACATTAGGAGTGTATGTGTGTTGCATGTTTAGTTGTTTTTTTTTAATTTTTTATATTTTAAAGAGAGGGGAAGGGAGGGAGAAAGAGAAGGAGAAAAACATCAAAGTGCAAGATAAACACTGACTAGTTACCTCTTGCACACCCCCAACCAGGGGCCTGGCCCACAACCTAGGCATGTGTCCTGACCAGGAATCAAACCTGTGACCTTTTGGTCCACAGGTGATGCCCAACCCCATTGAGCCACACCAGTCAGGGCTGTGTTGTGTGTTTAAGAAAATAAGCTCTTTTGGATGTCTGTGTGCATGTGATACATAAAGCCAAATGGCTTAAACTCACACCTGGATCTTTTGGCAGTGGGGCAAAAGCCCACCTTTATCATGTATGTTAGCAAAGCTACACACCAGGTATATCACTAATAAATTCCACTAATTAAGCTGGCTGCATTTTCCTAACAAACCAAAGTACTTAACTAAGAAAAAGAATTAAGACAGGTTTCCTAACATCACAAAAGTAGGAATCTTTGTAAAAGAATTATCATTGGAATAAATTTATTTTTATATTCACCTATGTCATAGCTCACATATATGGAGTGGAAATTAAACTCGAAAACAAAAGATAGAAAGCCAATTTCCTATCAGAAAGCCAGTTGCCTATCAAACTAAAGATTTTCACTATGGTTTGCCACTGACAAATTATATGACTTTAAGCAATTCCGTTGGGGTTGAGAACCTGTGGCTTAAGTTATTCACCATTTAGTTTGCCAGTTTGCCTATATGCTTTGCTACTGGCCTGGTAGAGGTTCAACTACTGAAAGTAAAACAGTAATAAACTCGTGATCTGCAAAGGAAATACAAAAGAATTATTTAAACTTAATTCTGGTCAAGATTGAAATGTGGTCTTGGAATTCACAATGGCTACGTAAGAAAATCCTGAGCCTAATTACACTTGTCCCTTCAAATGAAAAGATCTTAGGAAGTTCAACTCAAAGTTAGGTATAATCTCATGGACAAAGCCTCTGAATGGGAATGCAGCACAAGATTTCAGGTTCTAAGGAAATCAAGTCCTGATTATGCAATCACAAAAAAATCTTAATGAGACGGGAAAGCAATTGGAGAAACCAATTTCATTCTCTGGGAAGCTCAGATTTTTAAAAGAATATGTACAAAATAAAGAAAAGTATCACAAAGGTTCCAGCCTACTAAGAACTAAAATTTCCAAAAATGTTAATAAAACAACAAAATTTTTCAAGCTATGTTTGGAACAAGATGACAATCTGTTGGGGAAAGATCATAACAAGTTAATTGATAATAGAGAGGAGAAGTTCAAAAACAATGTGTCTTTGCCTTCTTTTATCTATAACTATCACTGCCCTCAGTTGGAAAGACCAGACAAAAATAAGAAGAAACTGAAGTCTGTGATAGTTAAAAATAGGTCCTAGAATGTTAGTTTTAAACATATTGAAGATTCTAGGCCCAAGCAAATTAAATCACAATGTACTGACAAAATTTTAAATATAAATGAAAAATGGAAAACTGTTGCTCTGATTTTGTTTTTAAAAGAGAACATTCCAGAAAGTACAGAATGATTAGCTTAATATTGATCCCTAAAGAATTCTAAAAAATAGAATCAGGCATTTGAGTTTTAAATACTTATAATTTGAAAAGCCAACATGGACTAGGTATGAAAAAGTACAAATAATTATCCTTTTTGATAAGGGTTGATAAACTTTGGTAATAATATAGAATGCTATAGCAGTGAATCTTTTAAGACAGAGGAATGTAGGTAGGATAATAGTACAGCTAAATAAATTCCCAAATGGTTGAACAGTTCTTTCTGAGGAGTAATGAAAAGAGGTCTCTAGCAGTGAGCTACAAGAAAGACTAGAAAGCTTATTTAATATATTTGTGCAAGATGAAAAGCTAGTAAGAAAATATAAGAGATTTAAAACTCAAAAGGACTCTGATAAGCTAATGCAATAAATTTAAAACAAAAAGGGAGACACTTAAGAAGAATAAACCAAATATTTCATTTATGCTTAAAATATAATTATATAAACATAAGATGGGGAAGTTTGGTGGCAATTTACGTAAAAAAATTACTTTAGTGAGTGAGAGTGATTTAAATGTAATAAAATTTTATTCTATATATCAGAAGGTCAGAAATCAGCTATTGAAATGGCCAGTTAAAGAGGTTTAAAACTGCCCTGGCTGGTGTGGCTCAGTGGACTGAGCACTGGCCTGTGAACCAAGGAATCACTGGTTTGATTCCCAGTCAGGGCATGCCTGGGTTGCAGGCTAGGTCCCCAGTTGTGGGGTGTGAGAGGCATCCACAGATGGATGTTTCTCTCCTTCTCTTTCTCCCGCCCTTCCCCTCTATCTAAAAATAAATAAACAATTTTTTTTTTTTTTTTAGTTTTAAAACTGTGAACTTAGCATTCTCTGAGAGATTTTTGAAAAAAATTTTGAGCCTTTTAGACTCAAACGGCCCAGACATCTGTAATATTTGTAAATGCAAATCATATGTAATAGTGTCAATCAACAATCAAAAAGAAAAACAATCAAAAGAAAAAAAAATTTTATATTGACAATTTTTAAAAGGTTTTATTTATTAAATTTTAGAGAAAGGGAAGAGGGAGAAAGAGTGGGAGAGAAAAATGGATATGAGAGAGAAACATCTATTGGTTGCCTCTTTTAACCCCTCCGACCTGGACTAAACCTACAACCTAGGCTTGTGCCCTGACCCTGTATCAAACCAGCTATCCTTTGCTTTGCACACTCAATGCCCAACCAAGCCATACGAGCAGGGTTATTGAGAATATTTTTTGTCACTTTAATATGTAGCTGAAAGGACAATCAACTTAATAACTTAACTTTCTAAAGACACTTTTTGGTTTTTTGAAATTCTGTTCTTTACCCTAGCATAGAACATTTTCACAAACTTCTCTTTAACTAGTACCTAAAAGTTTTAGTACAGACATTACCTACTAAATATAAAGACTAAATGTCAAAAGTGGCAGATTTCTTCCTACAGAATTCTACAGAGGAATTCTGTTGTGGAATCTTTACTAAAATTAGTAGTAAAAGAAGAAAAGGTCAGAAAAATTTAGCCTATTCTTATAAACTTTCTGATACTAATTTAGGGCTGTTATTTTAAAAACTGAACCAATACTGAAAAAAATACTTTTAAAAATACTCAACTTTAGCCCTGACTGGTGTAGCTCAGTGGATTGAGCACAGGCTGGGAACCAAAGGGTTCCGGTTCGATTCCCAGTCAGGGCACATGCCTGGGTTGCAGGCCAGGTCCCCAGTGAGGGCCATGTGAGGAGCAACCATACACTGCTGTTTCTCTCCCTCTCTGTCTCCCTCCCTTCCCCTCTCTAAAAATAAATAAATAAAATCTTAAAATAAATACTCAACTTTAAAAGAAATAATCCAAGAAAAATATTTTTCCAGTAAAGAAAAAACAATTTGGTACATTTCAGTATAATAATAATAATATACAAAGACATCTTAAGCTAAATTTTATTGAAAGACTTGATTACCTGAGGATATTAATGAAATAATTAACCTTTTAAGGGACTAATGAACCTTTATCCTGTACAAAATACTAAAATTTATAACTTTCAAAGCTTTTAGTGTAATCTTCTTTGATATATTCTATCTACTCTTCTGTCAGATGATTAGAAATAGTAAATCTCTATCTGGGAGCAAAAGCATTAAGAACATAAATAAATTTAACTGATATACATACAGAACTGTACAGTCTTCTGGAAAGGATTCTTCATATGATGTAGATGGCCATGACTGTGATTTGTTTTCCTGTTCATTCTCAGCCACAGACTTATGATCTACATGAAAAAAAAATACAAACATCAGGAACAAGTACACCAATTAAAAATCATTCACTCTAATATCTAAATAATATCTCAATTAACAAGATATACGAAGTCCTTAAATCTGAAAACATATTAAGATAAACAAGATTGACCCAAAAAGTTAAATACTTGCAAAAACATTAAGAAAATAAGACAGGATGAAATAAGACTTAAGATAGAAGAGATTTCTAATGCAGAAACTCCAGTTTGGCCCAAACTGTATCTGATTTTTAATCAACCTTTAAGGTCCACATTAAATGTCCCTACTTCTGCTGGTATTTCACAGAAAAATAACATAATTCTTAAAGGTTCTATAAAAAGGTCACAAAGAGGAAACTTTATATATCTTCTGTTTTCTCATTGTTTTACTATTACCTATTTTATGGGGGAGAGTAATGGGGTACGATATCTGGGTACCTCTTTTTGTCTTTCCATCTGTCTTTTCACATTTCACTTAGTCTCTCCTGTATCTCTCTGAACTTAATTTCATTTTTTGTCCCTTTTTCTTATTCTACTCTTTTAACATGACTATAATATAGAAATAAGCTATGTATTTAATGAAAAAAATTATAGATTTCCAGTTCTTACTGTGAAAAATGGAAGGTAGAATACTTTATATGTTTAGTTTAAAGAGTTTTTTTAAATTTGCTGTTTTCTACACAATGATGGACCTTAGGAAAAAAAGATTTCTCATCTTGCCTTGGATTATTCACTTGCCTTGGTCCTTCAGTGCTGAACAGTTTTATTAATAAAAAGAAAAAAAAGGTTTAAGTAAATAAAAGAAAAGTTTAAGTTATAACCCAAGGCCACTCCCTGGCTCATGAAAAAACAAATATCCTTCTTTACTTACCTAGGTAAAGAAAGAAGGTTTAAAATCTGATAATTGAAGAGAGTTATATTAACTGATTAAAAATAAGTAAGCTTTATAAATTAAGAATTTCTAATTTTCCCAGCTAATTTCTTTGCATGAATTATATAAATGCATATTAGCAAATATAAATAAAACAAATGTATATAACCACAGTTAGAAATCAGATTTACAACATGATCAAAATGTCCATACTACTCAAAGCAATTTATAGATTCAGTGCAATCCCTATCAGAGTACCAATGGCATATTTCACAGACATAGAACAAACACTTCAAAAATTTATATGGAACCATAAACAACCCCGAATATCAGCTGCAATTTTGAGAAAGAAGAGCAAAGTAGGAGGAATCACAATACCTGATATCAAACTGTATTACAAGGCCACTGTAATGAAAACAGCCTGGTACTGGCATAAAAACAGACAGATAGACCAATGGAACAGAATACAGAGCCCAGAAATAAACCCAAGTCTCTATGGGCAATTAATCTTTGACAAAGGGGGCAGACGCATAAAATAGAATAAAAATAGCCTCTTCAACAAACGGTGTTGGGAAATCTGGACGGCTACATGCAAAAAAATGAAATTTGAGCACCGGACACAAAAATAAATTCAAGGTGGATAAAAGACTTAAATATAAGTTGCAACACCATATAAGTCCTAGAGGAAAACATCGGTAGGAAAATCTCAGACATTCCACGCAGCAACATCTTCAATGATACATCCCCTAGAGCAAGGATCATAAAGGAAAGAATAAACAAATGGGACCTCATCAAAATAAAGAGCTTCTGCAGGGCTAAAGAAAACAGTATTAAAATAAAAAGAGAACCAACCATATGGGAAAACATATTTGCCAATAATACCTTGGACAAGGGTTTGATCTCCAAAATATAAAGAACTCATACGACTCCACTCCAGGAAGACCAAAAACCCAATTAAAAAATGGGCAAAAGGTATGAACACACACTTCTCAAAAGAGGACACACAGAGGGCCCAGAGACAAATGAAAAGAGGCTCAACATCATTAGCCATCAGAGAGATGCAAATTAAAACCACAATGAGATACCACCTCACAACAGTCAGAATATGTCCAATAAACATATTCATTCCTAAAAGTTACTCTTATTCAAGACAAAGGCAGTATCTGTAAAATATATGCACTGAAATAAGTTGCCTATTTCAACAAAAAAGTAAGGCCAAATTCTGAAATTATCAAGTATTCTAGCTATATTAACTATGTAGAGATTATTTCCTCAATAAAAATATTTATAGTCTACACAGCAGGATCAACTGACAGTGTCAAAAACTTTAAATGTAAAAATAAAATAATAATTATTGAAAGACAGAAAAGATGACAATAAAGGTAGAGGTGGGCTATGGTCTTTGGTAAGAGGACTTATCATTGTGAAAATGTTATTCTCCCATAATTGGTCTATGATTCAATGCAATTTTAATAAAAATCTAATGTAATTTTCAACTGGAAGTTAATCTGAAGTGTAAAAGTCTATGCATGGCAATGGAAAAAAAAAAAAAAAAAAGAAATCAGATTTACTGGCCAGCCAAGATGGAGGCATAGGTAAGATACACTTTGCCTCTTCCCACAACCAAAAGAAGGATAACAACAAATTTAAAAACAAAAAACAACCAGAACTGCCAGAAAATCAAACTGTATGGGAGTCCAACAACCAAGGAGTTAAAGAAACATTCATCCAGACTGGTATGAGGGGCACAGACAGCAGCCAGGGCGAGAAGAAACGTGGCAAGGCGGTGGCTGGCACATTGGGCAGTCCCACGTTTATATGTGGATAAACTGGGAGGAGCAACAGGGTAGTGACACAGATTTCGCAACCCAGCGTTTCAGCCTAGGGAAAGAAAGCCTCGTAACTTCTGACTGAAAAAAACCTGTGGGGGTTGCAGCAGCAGGAGAAATGCCCAGCCTCACAGAAGAGTTCATTGGAGAGACCCACATGGTCTTACAATGCAAACAAACCTACTCACTCAGGCATCAGCACCAGAAGAGCCCAATTTGCTTCTGGTTAGCAGGGGAAGTGACTAAAAGCCAGCCGAGAGCTGAGCAAGTGCATTGTTCCCTCTTGGACCCCTCCCCCACATACAGCACCACAACCCAGTGAACTGGTTGCCCTGCCCTGACAAATACCTTAGGCTTCGCCCCTTACTGCCTAACAGGTGCGCCCAGACAAAAAAATATGGCCCAAATGAAAGAACAGATCAAAGGTCCAAAAATAGAACTAAGCAATGAAGAGACAGCCAACCTATCAGATGCAGAGTTCAAAACACTGGTAATCAGGATGCTCACAGAAACAGTTGAGCATGGTTACAAAATAAAGGAAGGAGTGAAGGCTATGCAAAGTGAAATAATAGACAATGTACAGGGAACCAACAGTGATGGGAAGGAAACCGGGACTCAAATCAACGGTTTGAAGCAGAAGGAAGAAATAAACTTTTAACCAGAACAGAATGAAGAAACAAGAATTCAAAAAAATGAGAAGAGGCTTAGGAACCTCCAGGACAACTTTAAACGTTCCAACATCCAAAACATAGGGGTGCCAGAAAGAGAAGAGGAAGAGTAATAAACTGAAAACTTATTTGAAAAATAATGAAGGAGAACTTCCCCAATTTGCCAAAGGAAACAGAGTTCCAGGAAGTCCAAGAAGCTTAGATTCCCAAAGCAGTTGGACCCAAGGAAGCACACACCAAGGCACATCATAATTACATTACCCAAGAAGAGAATCTTTTGTTTGTTTGTTTTTAAGTATTTTTTATTGATTATGCCATTACAAGCAGAGAATCTTAAAAGCAGCAAGAGCCCTGGCTGGTGTGGCTTAGTGCTGGCCTGTGAACCAAAGGTTAGCCAGTTTAATTCCCAGTCAGGGCACATGCCTGGGTTGTAGGACAGGTCCTCGGTAGGGAGTACCTCAGAGGCAACCACATATAGATGTTTCTCTCCCTCTCTTTTCCCCTCCCTTCCCCTCTCTCTAAACATAAATAAGTAAAATCTTTTTTAAAAAACCAGCAAGAGAAAAGGAGACAGTTACCTACAAAGGAGTTCCAATAAGACCATCAGCTGATTTCTCAAAAGAAATCTTATAGGCAAGAAGGGGCTGGAAAGAAGTATATCAAGTCATGAAAGGCAAGGACCTACATCCAAGATTAATCTATCCAGCAAAGCTATCATTTAAAATGGAAGGGCAAATAAAGTGCTTCCCAGATAAGGTCAAGTTCAAGGAGCTCATCATCACCCAGCCCTTACTATATGAAATATTAAAGGGACTTATCTAAGAAAAAGAAGATAAAAAATATGAACACTAAAATGACAAAAACTCAGTTATTAACAATCGAACCTAAAAACAAAAAACAAAAAACAAAAACAAACTAAGCAAACAACAAGAACAGGAACAGAATCACAGAAATAGCGGTCACATGGAGGGCTATCAGCAGAGAGGTGGAGGGGGAAGAATGTGGGAAAAGGTACAGGGAATAAGAAGCATAAATTGTAGGTACAAAACAGACAGGGGAGGTTAAGAATAGTATGGGAAATGGAGAAGTCAAAGAACTTACATGGATCATACATGTGTGATCCATGGACATGAACTAAGGAGTGGGAGAGTGCTGGTGGGTGTGGGTGCAGGGCAGAGGGGAATAAAGGGGAGAAAAAAATGGGACAACTGTAGTAACATAATCAATAAAATATATTTGAAAATAAATAAATAAGATTTACTGAAAAATATGGAGATTTAAAATTAATCATTTATTAAAGAGCTAAAGAGGAAAAAATTTCTATCAAGAAAATGGTATCCAATCATTTGTATAACCACACAGCCAATATTTATAGTTTGTTATACAGAAGTAAGGAAAGTAACAGTAATTTCTGATTTGTGGAGTACAGTAGGCTGGCTCTGGGATGACTTGTTTTGACCTCAACACCAAATCCTTTTGTTTCTCCCAATCTCAGTATTTTTTTAAATACTAACATAAAACTTTATTACTAGAAAGTTGTTAATCCTTGTATTTGCCAAAAATTTTAATTAATTTTTTAAAAGCAATGAAGTCATTTTTTTTTTTTTTTAGATTTTATTTATTTATTTTCAGAGAGAGGAGAAGGGAGGGGAGAAAGAGCAATGTATGGTTGCCTCTCACATGGCCCCCACTGGGGACCTGGCCCGCAACTCAGGCATGTGCCCTGACTGGGAATAGAACCGGGACCCTCTGGTTCCCAGCCCGCACTCAATCCACTGAGCTACACCAGCCGGGCCAAAAATTTTAATTATATAACTCCCCCATCACTTATAAACATTGGTCTACCACTGGCAAACACGTACTTTTATGTATTGAACTTTTATGCAAGTTCATTACATTTCAGATGAACTGCATAAAAAAGATAAAATTATAATAATCAGCATCTCCATTGAGAAAATTATTATTTTAAAAGACTGAAACAAAAACCCAACTTACTTTATTTTAGTGGGAAATAGATTGTCTTGGAAAGAAAAAAAGAATTGTTTAGAATTACCTGTATTTCCTCTGACCACCTCCTGCATTTAAAAGCCTTTCTTCAAAACTAATGTAATCTGTGAAGAGCATGTTGATTCCAAGTGCAAATGAAGGATAGTGTGATAGCTTACCTGTTTCCTTACAGAATCTACTCTTCTAAAAATGTTAGTTATTGAAATTGAAAATATTTATCAGTAACAAAAGATTTCTTTAAAATATACTAATAATGCTAAGCTATATTTTCAGAGATTTAAAACCTTAAGGCTCCAAATTATAGCAGTGAAAATCATTATAATTTATTGATAACATTTCATAGTAGTAATTAAAATCTAGTAAATATACTTCTTCAGTACTTTAGCAAATCAGTGAAAGACTAAGATTTATAAGATAATAATTCTAATAGAATAATTTTCAATTTTTCTCTTTTAAGCCCTGGTATACTATCTTTGATTAATTCCTTCTAAAATAAATTTGTTTAGAGTTTAGGAGACTGATAGTCTAGTAATAATCTAGAAATGAAAAATTTTGCCACCCATTTATCTATACCAGAATATTCTTTTTTAGTATTGTTCCTCACACAAAACTGGATTATAGTGGTTTGGAGTCAAATTCTATTTGCCCTTGGTATACAAAAACTTTTTTGAAGAGATACATTTGTCCATTCCTTCCCTAGGAGGCTTTGTAGGGTATGCATTTCTTATCACTGAATAGGTAGGGATTTTCATTTAATAGGGAAACTTATTTATACAATTTACTAGTATAGGTCTTACATTTTATTTTAAATTATCTTTAGTTAATTAGCCTGACATAACTATGCAGGCCTGCTTCAGATCAAGAAAATACCAGAGAATATTCTAGGTTGGGATTAGAAATGTACATACCCTTTAATAGTGTTGAATTGTTACTTCTAGTGGCTTCATTCACTAGAATCATTGCTTGGATGTATTCTGTTAAGGAAAGGAAAAAAGAATGAAAGCAATCAGCAGCAGCATAACCTTTATTCAAGTGCCAACTACTGTACTAAACAATTTACGTATTTTATTTTGTTTAATCTTCACAACTCCTCTGACGGGGTCTTATAAATATCTGTATTAGAAAGAAATTGCTCTAATTGCTAAAGCTTAGAGGTTAACTTATTCATTTCAGGACATTCAGCTAAGAAATGGTACTGGATTCAATCCTAGGTATACTGGACTCACGAAGGCATGGGAAAAAATGTTAAAATGAAAAACAGTACTAATTTTTTTGACAACTACATAATAAGCCAATGTTATGAGAATGTCCAGAAAGAATTCAAAATAGTCTGAGAAATAATAAACAATAGTCTGGGTGTAACAGATGTGGTACCAGGCTTAGAACAGTGTTTGAGCTAGGGGGCCCATAGAACCAGAGAAGCCCTTCCTCCCCCCAGGAATATAGAAAAAAGGAAAAAAATCCCAAAGAACCCTCCACAGCCATGGCTGGAGGTGAGCTACTTTGCATATCAACACCAGCTGGCCAGTGTTATAGTTATGGAAATAGCTGTGCTACGCCAGGGAAATAGCTGTGCTAAGCATGATAAGCTTGAGCTTGCTGTGCCTGCCTGCAAGAAGCAGAAAGGGGGTTCACTCCCAGTCAAGGGGCCACGCCTGCCTGCACTAACAATGGCAGCCAGAGGAAGGCAGAAGATAACAGAGAACTGGCAGATGTAGTCAATTGTGGGAGGATTCGGAAATGGGGTTATATAGGAGGTGCCAGAATTTAAACAAGGTGCAGCAGCGATTCTCCCTCTGCTCTTGGCCATGCAACTTGGGAAGGAGAAGGGCTCTCTTGGCCATGAGGGAAGCAGTGGTGAAGGAGGAGACATGCTATCTGTGGTAAGGGATTTTTATCACTCGGTTTGAAAGAGAGCAGTGAGATGGGAGATGTAAACAAGCAGCTGTGAGTTTATCATGAGGAAGGAGGCCATGCAACCTGGAGTAATAAGAAAGGACATGCTGCTGCTTTGATGGTGCCTGTGCAGGCTAACTCTGAAGCTGCAAAGGACTTTCTTCCAATATCCTGTTCTGCTGCACCTAGATTTTACCTGGACTTTTAAGACCTGTGTCTTTCCTGAGGTTCACCATCATCCACAGTAACACGGCACATATCTTTCTGGACTATTAAATGGAGGCTGATGGCAACGTGTCCCAGATCCTTCACAAATATGGACATGGGAAACTTTTGGGGTTGCTTTTGGCTAGTAGCCTGGTGGAGAGGATGGGAAGTGCTGGGTCTCATGGGAAAGGAGGGCTCCGAGCTGAGGTGCTCTGAACCCCTCCATGGTTGGAATGTTGTAAATAAAGATCTCCTTCCAGCATTAATTGTCGGATCATTCACCAAGGTGCCATGTGGATGGGTCCCGGTCTGCTCAGTAACATGGGGAAAAATTCGTCTGAAAACCATCTGTCCTAATGGAATGAGGAGATTTCCACATGAAAGTCTTATGTTCTACAACCAACCAGAGTTGAAGAAAACAAACAAATAAACAAACAAACTTTTGTTGACTGTATTGACCATCTATGTACAAGTTTTGCCTTCAGAAGCCTAATGGAGCAAGTTCTGCTTAAAGAACATATAATATAGTTATATGTAAAAAACACTACCTGTCACTGAATGATAGGATAATGGATACTTTTTGTTATGCTCTCTATATGTACCAAATCTTGTATATGAGCAGACATTACTTTTGTAATACCTCCCCAAAAAAAGATTAAAAAAAATAAGAATAAAATAGGGCGGGGTAAAAGGTAGCCTGAGTTAAAAAGCTATCTTTAGTAGCTATTCAAAGTAAGCATCTTCTCCACTTTTACAATATAGCCACAGTATGGTAAAAGCAAGATTTTATAGAAGCAGACCAAACACACATATAAAAAGGCAAACAGAACTGATGTTAGGATTTTAGATGATGAAGAAATCACTTGATTTTTAAAACAAACAGGGGCCTTGTTCAAGATGCTGATGTAGGTAAGCACACCTTGCCTCCTTACACAACCACATCAAAATGACAACTAAACTATCACTCAGAACCAACAGAAATCAAGCTGAATAGAAGACCTACAACTAAGAAATTAAAGAAAAAATCACATCCATCCAGACTGGTAGGAGGGGCAGAGACACAGAGCTGTGGAATTGGCCAGTAAAATACCACTGTGTGGTGGATAAAAATCTATAGGGATATCTTGGGAGCAAGGGACCCCAGCCCAGGGTTCCAATGCCAGGAAGATTAGCCTCAATAAATTCTGGCTGTAAAACCGCCAGGGACTCAGTAGACGGCAGAAACTGCTGGATTCCCAAGCAGTTACCTTTAAAGGACCCACACACAGACTTACTCAGACTCACTCCCTCTGAGCTGAGCACTAGGGAAGCAGCTTGAAAGGCACCAGTGGCACATGGAGAGGAAATGAAGTTTCTGGCATCAGGGCAAGAGTTGGAGACAGTTTTCTCCCACATAAAACAGCAGGCAGAAACCATTGTTCCTTTTTTGCACCCTCCCCACACAAAGCCACAGAGCCAGCTGGCTGATGCCATATTTAAGATAACATTTACCTGGCTCACACTGTTTACCCAGCCCTGGTGATTCCCTGAGGCTCAGCCCCACCCAATTAACAGATCCACCAAAGCTGTTAACAGTGGCTTTTCCATACAATGCTTGTCTGGACTCACGCTTCAGAACTTCCTAAATCCTCACAGCTGATCTCAGCAAGCCCCTGTACCTATCACTAAATGGCTTCAGGCCTGGCACTAGCAGCAATTGGCCTTGGTTCACAGCCCGGCCATGCTTGGGCACCCCTAAGCCCAGAACAAGCAGTACCCATCTGCAGATTGCTTTATAGCTTGTGCAAAGTGACCCAGATAGAACACAAGCAGTGGCTGACCCTGCACTGCACCTCTACCTCCTGGGAAACTCCAGAGCCTATGCATCCATTGGAGAGCTACACACCAAAGCAGAGCACCACCACCCAAACACCTCCACAAACGACACCATCCAGGGACAGAGTAAGCAGGCACTAGAGCCCTGATGAAGTAAGTCCTGCTCTGTGGAGTGGGTCTCAACACTGCTGATCCTCCAGAGGGCAGAGGTTGGTAGTAGGTTGCCACAGCCAATCCTCGTAGCTGACTGGTCTGGGTAAATCCCTCCCATTGATCTGCCAACAGCAACCAAGGCTCAACTACAAGAGGAGGGTGTACTCAGTCCACACAAAGGGCGCGCCTCAAGTACCCAGCTTGGGTGATAGGGGAGGCTGTGCCACTGGACTCTACAGGACACCTACTACTACATTAGGCCACACTACCAAGACACGGAGTCAATGGAGCTCTACCTAAATCACAGAAACAAACACAGGGAAGCTGCCAAAACAAAGAGACAAAGAAACATGGCCCAAATGAAAGAACAGATCAAAACTCCATAAAAAGAGCTAAATGAAATGGAGATAAGCAATCTATCAGATGCAGAGTTCACAACACTGGTTATAGCCCTGGCTGGTGTAGCTCAATGGATTGAGCACAGACCTACAAACCAAAGGGTTGCCAGTCCGATTCCCAGTTAGGGCACATGCCTGGGTTGCACGCCAGGTCCCCAGTAGGGAGAGTGTGAGATGCACCAAACATTTATGTTTCTCTCCCTCTCTCTTTCCCTCCCCCTCCATTCTCTTTAAAGAATAAATAAATGGGCTAGCCGCAGGCTCACCCACTGTGCGGTCCCCCATTTTCCTGTGGCTGCCTCCACCAAGCATGGTCAAAGAACTCGAGGGCAGCAGCACGGCAATGCACGCTTGAATTCATGCTCGGTACCAAAGCTGAGGGCGAGACCATTCTTAAAGACCTCCAGTCCATTTTCCAGGAGCAGGGAATGACCAAATAGGTGCATACCTGGCAGGATCATAGCTATTTAGTGACCCACAGAAACAAAAATTGCAGCTTTGCCAATTTAAGAATTTACCCACATGGATTGGTGCTGCTTGACCTTCAGAGTTACGACGGTGATGTGGAAGGCAAAGAAGCCGAAAGTCTTTTGAACAAAGTAGAAGAAAGATTGAAAAAATTGAGTCAGGACAGTACTGGGTGAGTGAAGCAGTTACTGCCCGTAGATCGAGGAGGAGCCATTGATAGGTACTAGCCCAATGCAGATGGTTGCCTGGTTGAATACAACACAGATTAAGTGGTGTATGATGAAGATTCATCTTGTCAGAACATTAAAATTCTGCACTTGAAGCAGTTTGGAAATATCCCAATCCTTAGTGGGGATGTCAATCTGGCGGAGAGTGATTTGGCATATATCTGGGCCATCATGGGCAGCAGCAAAGACTACACTGGCAAAAATGTGCTAATTCTGGGAAGCGGAAATGGGGGCATTTTATGTGAATTAGTCAAATTGAAACCAAAGCTGGTCACTATAGTAGAGATAGACCAAATGGTGATTGATGAATGTAAGAAATACATGCAGAAAATGTATGGTGACGTCTTAGACAATCTTAAAGGAGACTACTATCAGGTTCTAGTAGAGGACTGTATTCCAGTACTGAAGAGGTATGCCAAAGAAGTGAGTTTGATTATGTGATTAATGATTTGACAGTTGTTCTAATCTCCACATCTCTGGAAGAAGATTCCACATGGAAGTTCCTCAGACTGATTCTTGACCTCTTCATGAAAGTACTGAAACAGGATGGGAAATATTTTACACAGGGGAACTGTGTCAATTTGACTGAAACCCTGTCACTCTATGAAGAACAGCTCAAGCACCTGTATTGTCCTGTGGTATTCTCAAAGGAGATCGTCTGTGTTCCTTAATACTTGGAATTGTGGGTATTTTACACTGTGTGGAAGAAAGGTACACCTTTAAGATCAATATCCCCTAATCACGTGTGCTTACAAATAGCCTTCATGACTATCACATGCTACACACAACATCAAAACAAGGCAGGAAACTGACTGTGAATCCCTCCCAAATTTTCTTGTTTAATTATTATTTTTAATTTAAAAAAGCAAATGGAAAATATATATTTTGATGAACTAGGGTATTATTTTTAATTGAAAGTCAAGTGAAGGATGATTAGATAGCATAGCAAAAGCTGCTAAATGCACTGAACCCCAAGAATGTGATTTTTATTACTTGTTCCCCCCCGGAACTGTGTAGGCTGTATTTATTCTTATTTTCATAGACTGTGAATTTGGTTGTTTGGAAGAATGAACACATTGTTTTGTTCTGGAGGGGAGTTCTTGATGGTGTTTCTTTCCCAAAAAATTGACTTAGATGATTAAAATTTGGTGTTTACATGAAAGTTAAAAAATAATTAGAAATGCTTTGATTAAAATTACAAATGAGAAAAAAATTTAAAAAATAAAAATAAATGAAATCTTTAAGAAAAACACTGGTTCTAATGATACTCAAGGAACTTAGTGAGGACCTCAGCAGCATAAAAAAGATACAGTCAGAAACAAAGCCTACACTAATTCAAATAAAGAACAATTTACAGGGAAACAACAGTCGAGTGCATTAAGCCAAGAACAAACCAATGATCTGGAACATAAGTAGGCAAAAAAGAGCCAATCTCAACAAGTAAAAAGAATCCAAAAAAATGGGGACAGTATAAGTAGCCTCTGAGATAACTTCAAGTGGCCCAACATTCACAACACAGGGGTGCCAGAAGGAGTAGAGAAAGAGCAAGAAATTGGAAAGCTACTTGAAAAAATAATGAAAGAAAACTTCCCTAATTTGGTGAAGGAAATAGACATGCAAGGCCAGGAAGCACA
>PVJI01026195.1:0-19335 GCA_004026765.1 Micronycteris hirsuta
ACTTATGCATTGGAGCATCCATAACAGATCGTGTGTGCCTTCCCTGGTCTGCCAGATTATACACATAAGCATGCCCATGTAACAATGGCAGTTCTCTGCACAGTGTAACTCAGTATCTTTCACTATCACAGCAGCTGACTTCGTGGCCAGCAATCCAGCTTTGTCGCCGGCTTTCCTTGTGCACCATGTTATTATGCCACAAATTATTCCATCAGAGTTTGAAAAAGATCTTCAGGGACCCTCTCCAGAAACTTGCAATAACTGTGTCATAAATACTGGACCAAGATCACTTAGTTCTGGCTTTATCAAGGATGAAGACAATCTGTGTATGTGTAGGAAGCATTTGGCACCTCTGTCCTGCCACAGCACAGGAAGGTGTGCTGGCCAGCAGGAGAATTGCATGCAAGTCAGAGCTGCTATTATAGCAGTTGGTGGTGTGAATGGGAAATATGCAAAGTATTTTTAGGTTTTTGGAGGACAGGCAGCTTATCCATGCCAAATGTTGTAGTTGTGAAGGAACCTAAATCTAAATTGGTCTATAGGTTGGATTGCTCCCCTTAGTTTATTTAAAACATGGCATTTGGAGAGAGGTAAAATACCAGCACACTGTGTCTTTGCCTTTTTTTTTTTCTGAAGCAAATTTGTTGAGACTATTTGCAGAAGGATTTGATGTAGCAGGGCAGTAAAGAGGCATGTGCCTATTGTGATAGACCTTCTTTGTAGTGTTAATCTTAATAGAAATAATCACCTGTATTGATTTATAAGGATGGGATTGAGTAGAGACATTGATTCAGAAGAAGAGAATAGCTATGAACAGTTTGATTTATGATACTATTAAAGCAAATGATGCAGCTTCAGTTTGTACAACCTAAGGTTGCATGTCCAATGGTTAGTTGTTGAAATATATTTAGCATGGAGCTGTCAAGTTCTCGATGAGAAGCACACTCCTGATGGAATGTATAATTTATTCTGTTGAGGCCGGGACCATATTTTGTGCTTGCTGTGTGGGAGGCTGCTACCTGCATATCAGTGGTTCTGTGGAAAGGACTGCTTTGGAATGAAATAAATAACCATGTTGGACACTAATTTTATGAGACAAGAATGTAAATGCAGCAAGTAATCAGAGAGCAAGTAAACAGTGGCAACCTAATTTCAGAACCATTGCCACTCAGTTTGCAAGCTATCTTTCTTCCGTCAGAGAATGAAACTCAGCTGCCACAGGGAGTATAGTACTGTCAGTGGTCAGCTATGATGTGAAGAGATCACGGCGACCTTTCATTACAATACGGGTCCCTCATCTGGTGATCATGCTGGGTTTGCAGTACTTCCTGAAAGTCTTGGTCTCTCAGAGTGATTCTAGTGTCCATTTCCCCGGTCTCCCTTAGCCCTCTCTGTATTCCTCGATTACTGGAGCATAGTTGTTGCTTGCCTTGGTTGTCTGTACCTTGAAACCATAAGCTACTCCAGGACAAGGTCCACGTCTTTTCCAGCATGCAGCGTGCGTGGGTGTGTGTGCTGAATATTGGGTGACATATTTCAGTGTCAGTCAGGTCCCAAGGGTTTGTCTAATGCAGACAGGGACCTTTAGGAATCTGTACTTTCTCATCTGATTCCAACATCACCACCGCACACAGTTCTGGTCCTGATTTCCCCATGTCTAACCTGACAAGTTTGAACCAGAAAGAAAATCTTCAAGTTATTTTCTCAGTTGTGGTGTATTATTTATTTTGAATGCTCAAGGTCACAGAGTCTTTCACTGATTATTATTTCTAACTGACAATGTGTGTTTCCTTAGGGAGCATGACTTCGGCAACGTCACCTATCATTTTAAAATGGGACCCCAAAAGTTTGGAAATCCGGACTCTAACAGTGGAGAGGCTTCTGGAGCCACTCGTCACACAGGTAAGGGGTGTGCTGAAATGTTTGGTGACATGTGTATGTTCCTGCTGTGCTGTGCGCGTATGTTCCCGTGTGACAAGCGGACATTCCTGTCCCAACTCTCCCTGAACTTAGAAATCCTTAAGAGTGAATGAGTCATGCCGTGATGCTGATTACTGCCTGAACTATGGACAATTTTCTTGCCCAATAGGATTTCAAATGCCTTTTATAAAACTCTTCACAGGAATTTTAAAATTAAGTTGATGAGATAATTAAAGATGGAGACTTGGTGAAGGGGACTCTAATTTGAAGTAATGTATTCAAAACCTAAATAAACCATTCTTAGCATAATTTGGGATGCTAGTGCACGATTTGGAAGAACTGTGTCAGCTACTGCAGAGCAAATATTATTTACTGAATTACGTTAATTTACAATGGAAAATGCATCATGTTGGAATGTTGACATGTTCCATTTTTGGGTTGTCACCTTGCCATAATGTGACGAGATGACTGTCACATAGGAAAAATATTTTCAGGATTTCTATATTGTAAAAGTTAACTTTAGTGTCTTGTGAAGCATATTCTCTGCTATATTAACTCAGAAATTTATGAATATAAAAATTCAAGAGTTTTATGGTATAAAATTTGTAGAGAAATATACTAAATTAAGCAGAGGGCCCCCCGTTGGTTTTCTACAGCTACCAAGTACCATACACTTAATGGCTTATGCTTCTGGAGGTCAGAAGTCCTGAAGTCAGGGTATTGACGGAGCTGTATTTCTTCTAGAGGCTCTAGCGGAAAATCCATTTTCTTGCCTTTTCTAGTTTCTTGAGGCCACATGTCTTCTTTGGCTGCTTCCTCCGTATTTAAAGCCAGTGATGTAGCACCTTTAAATCTTTCCCTGACTTCACGTGATTCTGCCCTCATATCTTCTCCCGCCTTCCTCTTCTGAGCACCTCACCACTGCAGTGGGCCCACTCAGATGCTACAGAGAAACCTCTTCTAATATCCGTAACCACATCACATCTGTAAAGTCTCTTTTGTCCCTTAAGGTTGTTAACATATTCGCAGTTTCTAGGAATTAGGACATGGACATCGCTGCGGGGTCATTATTCAGTGTTTTGTAGCCTACCCTCTGCCCTCTACAAATTCATATCCTTTCCATATGCAAAACATTCTCTACATCCCAGGTCCCCAAAAGATTCAACCCACTATAGCATCATCTCAAGTCTAAAATCGCATCTAAATTCATCAGCTTAAAAGTTCAATCTCAACTAAATCATCTACATTAGGTATCAATAAGGTTCTGGTTTTAGCCCATCCTCCAGCCAAATTCCTCTCTACCTGTGTACAGTGAAACTATATGTACTCCTAGAATGCATTGGTGGGGCAGGCATGTGGTAATAGTTACAGACATTCCCATTTAGAAAGGAAGACAGCGGAAGGAAAACTGGGTTAGTAGTCTTAAGATATTTAGAAATCCAACTGGGCAAACTCTAGATTTCAAAGCCTGAGAATAAATCTCTGTGTCTTGAGTCTTTGCCCCTGGACCTGGTTATCCACCCTATTAGTTATTATTCCTTATTCTTAAAGATAGCACATATTTTCAGCTGTGTGTTTCTATTACTGCTCTTACTGTTGGTCCATTTTGAGATACCAGCCACTGTTTGAATTATATTCCTTTTCTCTTTCTTTCAGTCCAAGCTGGTAGTGTTTCTGTCTCCTGATACAACATTATTAAAACACTTGTGGTTCTCCCGGTATGTCTCTGAGATTCACTCTATTGGAAAAAAAAGGCTACATCGTAGAACTTTTGTGGATAATCTCAACTGTGTTTTGTTTTGTTTTGTTTTTTGCCTCTGCTGAAGTGGCTGAAAGAATCTGTGAATTGCATTCCTGATCTCTTCAAAAAGCTTTCTGTATGGCAAAATATTCTGAGCTTTCAGACCTTACAAGGTACTAACCAAACATTAATCAGACACAATTGACTTTCTCTACAGAGATTGTACTTCTAAAAGTGAGTCTTCTAATTTTAGTGCCTTTTGCAATCTGTGTAAGCTAAGAATTGTGCAGATCACTAATTCTGCGTTCCTTTTAGCCTAACAGCTTTTCCCTCCATTTATGTCTTTTCTCTCGCATTTTAGTATGAGCAGAATCAGAAACCAGGCCACTTCTTCAACACTTTGGAAATCTCAGCTGAATTGTTTCTATCACGTACAATTCTGATTTCCACATAAATGTCGGAAATAATTCCACTAAGCTTTCTGCCACTCTGTAGTAAAGGTTTCCTTTCCTCTAGCTTCCGATACTGGCATACATTGTTTTATTGCACTTTGCTTTATTGCACTTTGAAGATATTGTGTTTTTTACAAATTGAAGAAAAAACCTTCCACCAACTAGGAGATTATGACATTCGAAAGGCTTGAATGATTTTTAGCATTTTTAGCAATAAAGTATTTTTAATTAAGGTGTGCATGTTGTTTTATAGACATAATGCTATTGCACACTTAATAAAACACATTATAGTGTAAACATAACTTTTACATGCACTGGGGAAAAGCTTTGTGTGACTCACTTTACTGCAATATTGACTTTATTGAGATACTCACTTCATTGTGGTGGTCTGGAACCAAATCTGCGATGTCTCTGTGATCTCCCTGTAACGTGTTCCTCATTTCCTTCTGAGCCCTCACCAGCATCTCCTTTACCACTCATATTTCTGCTAACAGTCCATTTATAATTATTTGGATATTCTGTAAGACAGTATAGACTTTCTCTATTATGTTCCTCACCAGCAGGGCCTTTAATATTCATATTTTTACTAACAGCCTGCTCAAGGCAATCTGGGATTTTTCTGTCATGATTCCCCAAAATCTTCCCAGCCTCTGCTCATGATCAATTCCAAGGCCACTTCCACATTTCCGGTATTCGTTATAGCAGACCCCTGCTTCCCAAAACCAAAGTCTTTGTTTCCCAATTGCTACTATAACAGATTACCATGATTTTAGTAGCTTAAGACAGAATAAATTAATTATACAGTTCTAGGAGTTGGAAGGTCTTAAAATCAAGGTATTGGTAGGGGTAGGTCTTTAAGGAAGGCGTTCCTTGCCTTTTTCAGCTTCTGGAGTGCACCTGTGTTTCTTGGTTGGGGTGATTTTTTTCCAGCTTTCCAGCCAGCAGCATAGCACCTTCAGTTTCTCTTTCTGACTTCTGCTTCTGCCATCACACCTGGTCTCTGATTCCAGCCCTCCTTCTTCTCTCTTAGGAGGACCCTTTTGATTACATTGGTAGTACCCGTATATTCTAAAATAATCTCTCCACTTTGTGATCTTTAGCCTAATTGCATGTGCTGAGTCTTTGGCCATTTAAAGTAATATATTCACAAGTTCTAAGGATTAGGAAGTATACATTTTTTATGTGATTATAGAAATGTTTCATTAGATTTATGTACATTTTTTTTTTCATTTGGTTAGGATCCTTGTTAGCTCTGTAAAATATTTTAAAAGACATAGCTAGCCCTGGCTGGTGTAGCTCAGTGGATTGAGTGCGGGCTGGGAACCAAAGGGTCCCAGTTCGATTCCCAGTCAGGGCACATGCCTGGGTTGCAGGCCAGGTCCCCAGTGAGGGCCATGTGAGAGGCAACCATACATTGCTGTTTCTCTCCCTCTCTGTCTCCTTCCCTTTCCCTCTCTCTAATAATAAATAAATAAAATCTTTAAAAAAAAAGACATAGCTAATGTCAACAGCTCCTTAGATTTGGGAGTATGTTGGCTACTCAGGGTGTTACCTGTGGACTAAGCCAGATCCATGACTTGTTTGTTATCAGTCTACAGTAAGCACTGGAATTGAGAATAAGTGCTTTGAAAATTTTATGACAATTTTATGGAATGATTTTATGTCTGTTGAATCTAATAAAATTTGGACTTATATTTTTATATTTAAAAAACATAAATTATTTTGTTGTGTTTTACAAAATTTTGTGTGAGCTATTAGAATAGCAAAAATACCGTCTTTTTTCATAGATGGCTTGAGAAAGACTGGCTTGGGAGGTACTTTGGCGTCTGACTGATCGGGTGGCTCAGTTAAAGGCAGACCGCCTTTTCCTAGCCTCTGAATTCTCACTTCCTGTTTCATATCAGTATATTTTGTCCTTATCATACAGATTATGTGAGACAGTGATGAGAACATAGTGCCTGGTATAAAGTAAATTTGAGTAAATGTAGTTTCCATTTTTGTAGGATGGCTATACAGTCAGACTCATACTATCCATACGGCAATATGCATAAATCCGTGAGAAGGATAGGCATGAATATGGTGTGGGCAACCACAATGTTGCCTGTAAGCTTACTTTTATTTCTTTTTTTTTTTTAAGATTTTATTTATTTATTTTCAGAGAGAGGAGAAGGGAGGGAGAAAGAGCAATGTATGGTTGCCTCTCACATGGCCCTCATTGTGGACCTGGCCTGCAACCCAGGCATGTGCCCTGACTGGGAATTGAACCGGGACCCTCTGGTTCCCAGCCCGCGCTCAATCCACTGAGCTCTACCAGCCGGGCAACTTTTATTTCTTAACATTTTTACATGTGTTTATACTTCAATTTTGTTCTTGGCTTATCTAAAGAATACCGCATCTAAGATTACAATCAAAAGTTGTCTTTTCTGTATATTTTTTAGTCCAGTTATCCAGAAGTGTTCTGTCAGATAAAAGCAATGCATTTAAAATATATATTAAAAGTAAGGACAGCAAACTATTTCATATTTGTTCACTTAATGCAAGAGAGTGCTTAAAACTCTTACTGAATTTTGCAGTGACTTAGCACTGCGACTGGTCTTAACATCCCTTCAATATCTCTTGATGTCTAAATGGTTTCTGTTTCTTCCTAGTGTTCTTGCTCTGATTTTAAAAAAAATCATTATTTTAAAAAAATGTTATTTTTAAGACATCTTCTATATATATTATTTTTCCACAATATTATGGCTTGCTATCAGAACTAGACTTTCCCTCCCCTGAAATGCAGCCTTATGTGGTGACCCTTGGAGGGTTATGAATTAGAAGGAAGAGATAAGAAAATATTAGATATAAACTCCCTGTTCAACATTAAATCAAAATGTGGAGTAATCAGAAAAATTAAACCAAGTCTTTCTTTGTATTAAACACACACACACACACACACACACAACTTTGTAAATTGAATAAAGTTTTTATCAATATTCGGTGACACAGTATGCCTGTAGCTTTCCTGCAGTGGCCGATGAAGATGGATAAGGGAAGTAATAAACATCAAAAGTTAAGGGGTTCTCAGTAAAGTTTATTCACTGTCATAAGAAAATGACATCAGGAATTCACTGTTGTTAAGTATTTAAAATAGCCAATAAAATTTTACCTTATTTCAATCATCTTGTATATGAGTTTGCATATTTATCTTATGTCAAAATGGCAAGATTCCTTCTCAATGAGTTTTGCACTATAGAAATCAAAAAATTTCAAATGATGAGAGATTTATTTTAGGAAGTTTAGGGTTTGAAAAAGATGCCTGACATTTTTTTAAAATTTAGAAAATTAAAGCTTTGTAATGGGCCACATTCTATGATACTGATTATTAGGAAGCTAACACACATTACCAGGCAACTTTATTTGAAAACTTAAAACAATTAGGAAATTAAGAAAACTCTTAGATAACTCTTAAAACCAAAGGGAAATTACAAACTACATATGGTAATAAAAAAAGGTGATCTTTCCTAATAAAATATATATACCCAGTAAAAGCTGTTCTCAGTACAGAATTTTAACCTTAAATGCCTTTGTTATTTAAGAAAAGAGATGAAAATAAACTGAGTGCTTATCTTTAAAAATTAGAACAAATATAGAAATAAGCTAGGTAAACAGAATTTATAACAATGAAAACTGGAATCACTAAAGTAAAATACACATGTTAAAGGATTAAATAAAATCAATATTTGATTTTTGAAGTGGCCAATAAAAATGCGTCAAGGCACAAATTATGGAAAATATGTAGAGTAAGAATATATAAGATCGTAAGTGACAAAGCAGGGAGCACTTGGGGAGCAGGTGGGGTTGAAAGAAGAGCAGTAAAGAATCTTACACGGGATGCTACATGAATGAACATGAAAGTCAATCCAGAGGAAGGGAATAACTTCCTAGGATAATTTAAATTACCAAAATTTATCCAAGAGGAAGTGCAAAACTAAAATAAGCCATATAAGTATTAGAAGGCTGTTTAAAGATCTGTTATCACAAAGCATCAGAACAGATGGATGCATAGCTGAATTATCAGACGTTTAAAGAACTCATAATCACAGTGTTAAGTTATTTCAGTTATAGAAAAGGATGACTACTCATTTTTAAGAATCATAATTTTAATATTAATAACCCAACATACCTTAAAATGACTTTTTAAAAAGACAATAATGATTCTATCTCATAGAATCTGAATTTAAATGAAAAAAAACTGCATAAAATATATTAAGTAGCATCCAGCAGTATATCAGGAGATCAACATATGTAGGAATTTTTTAAAGGAATATAATGATAGCCTATTATCAGGAAATAAAAATATTTCAGTAGGTCAATAGATTATACCATTAACAGAATGTTGCAGTTATTTTTAATACAAACTCTAAATAGAAATAGGACCAAACTTTTAAAATAAAAGAATGTATCATATAAACATAGGAATAGGACAGATAAAACCCTCTTTTTATGATATGATTGCATACCATTTAAATTAATGTGAGAATGAGTTAGGTGGCTAAATATAAAATAAGTATACAAAAATACAGAGTTTTCATCTATTTAAATCAGCTAAAAATTAAAACAGGAAATTATAATTGGCCCTTGAGCAGCATAGGTTGCAATTGCACCTGTCCACCTATCTGTGGATTTTTTCCCCCAATAAATAACTTTTATTTACATCTGCAGTGGAGAGTTTATGGAAATGAAGGACCAACCATATGCATTGATCTATGCCATTTTATCCTGGGGACTTGAGCATTCCCAGATTTGGAACCAAACTCCTGCAGATACAAAGGGACAGCTTAAGTTTTGGGGAAGTCAAAAGTTACACATGGATTTTTCACCATTTTTGTAAGATAAAGAAACTCAGCTCATCACCATAGGACAGAACGGAATTTGCTGGAACTTTTTTCCTTATTTCCTTACAGAAATAATGGGTCTGCAACTGAACAAATAACACTAAGCATCTGATAAAAGAATATCACTGATGCTTAATGAACGGTCCTAAATCAGCTTGATGGGGAAGGAAACCCCTAAGAAGAGGAGCTCTCTTTAATCATGTCCAATATTATTTTGAGTAATGTGCATGGTGCCCTATTAAGTTAGGCTCTAGTGACTTCTAAAATTAGGGCCTTTTAGATTTACTCAAAAGTTACTAATTATCTCAAAAGCTAAATAATTGCATCTTTATATAATTAAAATATTGTTTTAAAATTTAAAAATTCAGTTTTATACTTAGAAAACTTAGTATTCCTTATAAAAGAAGTCACCTGTGTGTGAACCAAAACAGTAGTTATGGTAAATCCATCGGTGCATTCAAGAATCAGGGAATCAGGAGATTTAGATTAAAAAAACGGAGATTTAGAGCTGAAAATGATTTCAGAAATTATATGATACTCAGAAATGAAATAACATTTGAGAATTAAACTAGTGTGTACTTTTTATGCTATCTCACACTCTTTCTTACACAATTTACAAAATAGATTATTTTATCTATGATTTTGACAAAGAATTTATGTTATAAAATAAATGGTCACTGTACCCTTTTTTTATCTGCCCAGAGGATATTACTATTGAAAACCACATGAGTTCTTGGTGTATTCATGGGTTTCAAAGATTAATACATTTGTATGGTTTCCATGGTGATACTACAATGTTGCAGTAAGTTATTGATACGTCTTTATGAAAGGATTGAACTTGTATGAAAAGTAAACGATGTGCTAAAACAAATGATATCAACTCCATTAAGCTTGTTTATTTCTATGACTAGTTTTATGTATAGCATGGTAACCCATTTCTAAGTATTTTTCTCACTTTCATTGTTTAATTATTTTCATACCAAATTCCATTTTAATTTTTGGATTATATTTTTCTTGCCCGAAAAATGTTTCAGTTTATCTCTTTTCAGTAGAAGATTTTTGTCGATAATGAACTACCTAAAACACCATAACTTTATTGAAAACTTCTGCATCTTTCCTTGTTAGGAAGAGAATAATATATATTAAAACAGGATTTAAGAATAAGTAAAGAGCTTCTGATTTAGAAATTTACCTTATTCACATGTAGTAATATTTAATTGAAAGACTAAAAAGTATTTTATTGTTTTAAAAATATTCTTTTATCCTCTAATATAAACATTTCTTAAATTGCTATTTTTTTACAGTAATATATATAACTAAGGGTAGTTAGTATTTTGGAAATACTTCTTCAATTGAGGTCATATGGTATTGGGTTGGCCAAAAAGTCTGTTTAGATTTTTTTTCTGTAAAGGAAAAACACAGTTTTAATTTTTACCAATAACTTTATTGATTTGGATATTTTGAGTATGTCAGCTACCTCCCACTATTGGCTTCTAGTGGGCAGAGGCCAGGGATGCGGCTAAACATCTTCCAATGCATCAGACAGCACCACAGCAAAGAATAATTTGGCCAAAATGTCAATTGTACCAAGAAACTTCACAAACCACTTTGACATGTTATATTAGTCACAGCACCTTCTCCATATATTGCACAAGTCTTTTTTGTATTTCAGTTGTGTTTTTACCTTTCTTCACATAATAAAGCATAATACACCCAAAATGTTGCATATTTTCTTCAATCTTCAATATTAAAATGGCTGCATAACAATTCATCAATGTTGATAAGTTTATTTTCAAGGTACGTGGATGTGACAGGTGTCACAGTACAATCTAACAAAATTGTTTTGAGTGAGCTAAAGACACTAAGCACTGTTAGAGCCATCACATGGGAAAAAAAAAACCCTAAATGAACTTTTTGGCCAACCCAATAGATTGTTTGGAAGTTATTGTGTCTGCCACTTCTGAAATAGGAGTTTAATTGACTAGTGTATAGTCTGGAGTTAGATTATTTCTCTTTTGGGATTATGTTCAAAATGTTGATGTCTACTACCAGATAGTAGTGGCACTCTCCTTGTTATAAGGCCAGCAGTATTGGCGTGTTTGGAAACTTGAGCAATGTATGGAGCCCTTTTAAAGAAAAAAAGAACAAAACAAAGCAAAATCCATCCAAATCCTAGAGTTCATGTAAAGTATTATAAATGTGGAATTAGGTATTCACATATGTTTATTCATAAAAAATATACAAAATCAGTACCAAAATATCACAAAACCAAAATATTGAAATGGACATTAATTTGATGGATAATGTTGTTTTGCTGACAAATCATTGCATATGGTGTAAACGTGGTGCTTACTGCTCTGGCTCTGTGTGTTGTGTTTGCCACTCACCACCAGGGGCCATGTGATGAGTCAATTCTCCTCCATCGTTAGGGCCAACTACAGCAAACTACAACTACTGAGTGCACCAGGACCTCATTCACCCTTGTTTAACATAAATACACTTGTACTCAACAGGCATCCTCTGCCTCTGTTCCCTTTTCATCACCTTGGGACAATGAAAGTTAAATGATAAGGCATTATAGATTTGAAATACAAGCTAACTATATTAACAGTTGACTATATTATCAGTTAATAAGTTAGTTGACTCAACTAACTTATCGTCCATCAGAATCTTTACTTTCAATGATTTCTAGTTTAAGTGCTGTGATTTTTTTTTTTAGATATACTAATAAATCAGGTTCCACTTAGTGGAAGATACATGAGTGCTCTATGTACTACCTCAATTTATTAATTTCTTTCTCTTAGTGAAAAATGGTGGGTTGTGGGTTTTCTCCACAATTTCCCGAAGCCCAGCCCACCAATCTTGGATTCTGTTTTACATGTAATTCTTTGTGGCTTGCATGTAGGAGTGATGCAATCTGCTGAATGAAATTGTCTATATTTCTTCCATTAGACTTGTCTTTGCTTGTCCTTCTGCTCTAGTCTTAGTTGGAGCCCTTCTTTAGTGGTATGGTACTGACCACAGATGATTAGAACCTCCAAAGAGAAAAGTGAGATAGGTCCTAGTGTTTCCTGAGTAGTTACCATGCATGTTTCTGATAATATCTTAGGTTTTCCCAGGAATTCAACCTGGTAAAGTCAGTATTATTTTCTCCATTTTACAGGTAAAAAAAGAGAGAGAGCGAGATTGAGATCATATAATAAAAGGCCTAATGTGAATTAGACTGAGTAGTAGGTCTGTAGCTCCAGAATGGGAAACATGGGCTGAAAATACGTAAGTGGTCCGTTGCCTAGTACATCAACCACAGAGAATGTGTAGGGGGAAATGGAAAGAGAGTAAAGGAATAAACTGAAGATGTGGGGTGGAGTGAGCGCCCAACATTGAGACAGAGGAGAAGAAGCAAGCAGAACAGAACAAAGTATTCTTACTGTCAGGATTTAGTATCTTTTGTTGTTGGCATTACCTCCTTCTTACCCACACCAGCTGTGTACTGACATGCCAAGATAACCTAAACAAATTCCTTAACTTTCAAATGAATACATTAAAATGAAAATAGAGCCACAGGCATGGAAACGTGGAACAGACTGAAACTGACCAGAGGGGAGTGGGAGGGGGATAATGCCGGAAAGGACAGGAAGGGACTAGACAAAGAAACATGTATGAATGACCCAGGGACGTGGACAACAGTGTGGGAATTGACTGTGAGAGTTGGGGGTGGGATGGGCGGAGGAGGGCAAAGGGGGGAAGATTGGGACAAGTGTAACAGAATAACAATAAAGATGATTAAATTAAAAATAAATAGCTACTAAGAAACAAAAAAATAGAAAATTAGTCTTCCTATTAGATGGATAATGCGTGGGAATACCACATTTAGCAGTAACTCCTTATTTTATTCTCTTTGGCAATAAACCCAAGCATTAAAAGTATTTTTCTCTTGCACTTTCCATTTCCGTGAATAATTATGAACTATTTAAATAGGAAAAAGGGAAATTACAAGTAAAATTAAAGTAATGCCAAGAAGAATAATGATTTTTATGTGCTTGGAACAGGACAATTAACAAAACAGTATGCATTTTAATTCAAAAATTTGAAGGGAGAAGTTGTGGGAGGTTAACAAAATTGCTCATAACTATTTTGGAAAATACAGAAACCTTCTCAGTTGGCAGCCAACAAATCCATTATATCAAGCATCAGAACGACTAGGAAGTGACACAATTACATTTACTCAGGAAATCCTCAACTAACACACTAATTAAAGCTTGTCAGAGATCTGAGAGAAAGGATTGGGGCATGTCAACACATCTTCTTTTCTGTTTCTCCTCATCACATTGAAAGTACAAAAGTATGCTTTGTTTTCACACAATTAAAAAGGAAAGAAGGCCAGGAAAAGTAATGGAGACCCTAAGCAGCTTTTTTTCTTCATTCTAATGTAACTCCGAGTCCTTCTGTTACACGGGTATCTTGGTTTCATGGCCCTGGCTTCTCGGTCTTTGTTTCCCTACCTTGGCTTTCTGTGCTTTTGTTTTTCAGGGCTTAGTCTTGGGTCACCTCTTTTCTTTCTTCTGCATTTTCTCCCTGGGTGATTCTACTCTTCCCTGGGCCTTAGGTATATGACCAATATGCTGACAACACTCAGATTTGCATCTTCAGCCCACACCTTTGCACCAAGTCCTTTTCAAGGAGCCCTGTTTTCACATTCAAGGTTTCTCCTCGGTTTCTCTTTTCTCAGATCTGTCCTTCTTACTTGATGATATTCTCTCTCTCTCTCTCTCTCTCTCTCTCTCTCTCTCATTACTAAGGTAAGACTCTATGCTAAGCAGAGCTAAAATACAGTTTTGGGAGCAACTCAATTGTAATGCCTTTTAAAAATTAATGGGCTTACGAGAATGTCATTTCTACTGGTCAGTTTCTTTTTAACAGTAATTTTGTGCTTTATCTTCATGAATATTGATAATTGTTGCCATATTATTATCTGGGTTTAGAAAAATGAGAGTAGAAAACATGATTGATTTTTTAAAAATATCTCCTGCAGCATGTTAGTTAACTTTAAAAATGAAAAAGATGTTTGAATTACTTGAAAATACAAAATATAACTAATATTGTAAATGTACTGTGGAGCCCTGTGGTAATGGCTGAGATGGTAATTTTATTCTAAACTGCAGTTTTCAATGGCTTATTTAACACGAATTCCCAATTTACACTGTTGACTGAAACTTTTCAAGCTTGTTTTTATCCCCAAGGGGAACTTTATAGAGAGATGAGAAAAAAATCCCTTTAGCTGACTTATTCAAGCATGGCAAAAATGATTTTCACTCAACTGTTAAAAATTCATAATATTTTGTGGCTTGTACATATTTAAATAGTTTCTAAAGTTTCTTCTTCACATAAGCATATTTCCCAGAAAGGATAGGCACTGTAGTTGAATAAAATATTCAAAAATTTAAAATAGCTAACCATTATGAAAAATTGAAATTTTAATTATACAAAATGTTTTTCCTTTAGCTGAGATCAGGCCAATTTTGTAGGCAGATAATGAAAGGATGCTAAATTTAGTTTTACTTCTTTTGCAAATTTCTCTCTGTCAAATAGGTAGTGAGCTTCTTAATAACAGAACTGGTGACTAATTTTGACTTGGGACAGTTATTATTCTTATTTGTATTTTTTGTCATCGTTCTATTTATTATCAGCTTTTTTTTACTACTCTTTCAGATACCCATTAACCATGAGTGTCTAGTTATTATTTTTTGTGTGGCTTCCATGAGTTGTCACTGCTGTTCACGAAGTCATTGATGACTAACTACCCACATATGGGGATGGTATTTGATATCTGCTAACATAGATTTTCAGATGTTATTTCAAATTTTTTTACATTAATACTGAAGACGATAAAATAATCAGTAGCCTAAGGCTGGGTAGAAAGGAAATGCTGTGGGAACATACATGAGTGAGGTGGACATTTTTTCTAGACCTGGATTTAGAGCAGGAGAGGGTTTTAGGTCTGTCTTTTCATCTTTAGTGTTCTCTGATGTGATGGCCCTCATCTTTTAGCAGAGAAATATTATTATTTTATTGAAGATATAATTGACATATAACATATTAATTTCAGGGGTACAACATAATGATTTGATATTTGTATTTATTGTGAAATGACCATCATAATAAATCTAGTTAACATTCATCATCACAAATAGTTACAATGCTTTTTTGTGATGAGAACTGTTAAGTTCTACTCTCTTAGCAACTTTCAAATATTCAGTGAAGTATTATTAACTATAGTTACCACACTGCCTATTACATCCCTTAAGTTATTTATTTTATAACTAAAAGTTTATATCTTTGGCCCCCTTCACCCATTCACCCATCCCCCACCCACTGCCTCTGGCAACTACTAATGTGCTCTCTCTATCTATGTGTTCATTTGTTTCTGTTTTCCCCCTGAGATTCAACATGTAAGTGAAATCATGTGGTATTTGTCTTTCTCTCTCAGATTCATTTCACTTAGCATACTGCCCTCAACCACCATCCATGTTGTCACAAATGACAAGAGTTTATTCTTTATTATGGCTTAATTATATTCCATTTTCTGTACATGCCGCATCTTCTTTAATCAGTCATCCATTAATAGGTACTTAGGTTGCTTCCCTGTCTTGCTTGTTGTAAATAATGCTGAGCATGGGGGTTGCATTTATCTTTCTAATTAGTGTTTTCAGTTCATTCAGATAAGTACCCACAGTAGAATGGCTGGATTATATGGTAGTTCTATTTTTGATTTTTTTGAGGAAGCTCCGTACTGTTTCGTATGGTAACTGTACCAATATATATTTTTACCAACCGTGCACAAGTGTTCCCTTTTCTCCACTTTCTCACCAACACTTGTTATCTCTTGCTTGTTTGATAATAGCAGGTGTGAGGCGATATCTCATTGTGGTTTTATTGCATTTCCCTGATGATTAGTGACTTTCAGGTACCTGTTGGCTTCTGCAGGTCTTGTTTGGAAAAATAGACATTCAGATTCTCTGCTCATTTTTTAAAATTGGATTGTTTGCTTTTTCACTATTGAGCTGTAAGAGTTCTTTATATACTTTGCATATTAATCCTTTACCAGATGTATAATTGGCAGATATTTTCTCCTATTTCATAGGTTTCCTTTGCTGTACAGAAGCTTTTTAGTTTGATATAGTGCCACTTGTTTATTTTTGTGTTTGTTGCCTTTGCTTTTGGTGTCAAATCCCCAAAAAATCATTACATGGCAAGAAGCTTACCTCCTAGGTTTTCTACCAGGCGTTTTATGGCTCCAGATATTACATTCAAGTCTTTAATCTATTTTGAGTTATGGTAATTTTTATGTGGGTTACATAGTTGTTTAGTTTCATTCTTTTGCATGTGGCTGTCCAGTTTTTCTAACACTGTTTATTGAGGAGACAGTTCTTTTTCCAATGTATGTTCTTAACTTCTTTTTCATAAATCTATGAGCATATATGCACAGAGTTATTTTTTTTATTGGGCTATGTGTCCATTTTTATGCTAATATTACACTGATTTGGTTACTATAGCTTTCTAATATAGTTTAAAATTAGGAAGTATGATGCCTCTAGCTTTGTTCTTCTCTTTCAAGATTGCTTTGAATATTCAGTATCTTATGTGGTTTCATACAGATTTTAAGATAGTTTTATTTCTGTGAAAAATACCATTATTATTTGACAAGGATTACAATCTTCATTCTTCCAATTCATGAACATGAGATAACTTTCCATTTATTTGTGCCTTTAATTTCTTTCCTTTCGTCTTACAGTTTTCTATGTTAACAGTCTTTCACCTCCTTGGATACATTTAACACCAGTTATTTTATAAAAATGTTACTTTATCATAGTTTAGAACTAATGGTTTATAAATATTATTCTTGAGGTTAATATTATGATTTTAAATTTTAACTGCATTTTTTCTTCTTGTAAAAGCACCTCTATTGGATTGTTATCATTCCATTCTTCATCTTTGTTTATGCCTGGCTAGCTTTGTGTCACTGTTTTAATCTACTGTTTCTCTCCACAGACATGTTTTATAACTTGTGTATCTTTTAAGACCCCATCTGTAGGGACGGATTTTTAACTACAACCCAGATCCTGGTGACGGACGCTGCTCCAGCTGTGCCAACACACAAGCCCCTCTTCTCATGTTCATTCCATTGCCATGTCTGTAAACAACCATGGGGAGGCTGTAGAAATCAGTGAGTTCATTCATAGTAGAAGTTTTTTAGATTTTTTTAATGAAACATCGTTCTGAAAGTAAGACGGTGAAGTGGATATAGAACATGTCCCATGAGTTGGAAACATCACAGTCAGGGCTCAGGAAGCTCTAGGGAGGTAATCTGCAAGAGATGTCAATAGCAGGTCTTTGTTTTCACTCTCTGCTAATAAACTTGTAATTTGGGGGAAATTACTCAGGTTTTTAAAAATAAGAGTAAAATGAGAATATAATACAGTTTTCATATCTTATTCTGCAGTTCCTTTCTACTTGAAGCAAAATGGTTAATTTAAAATACTCTAGTACACACACACCAAAAATGGGGGTGGCTTAAGAAACTGAGCAAGCTCTGTTGTAGGCATTTTCTAGAATATGTGGAGTAGCCAGACTCACGTTAATCTCATTCTCCTGAATTGTGCTACCTTAGCTTCCCACTTTCACAATTACTGACTGCATTTGAATTTTAGTTAAGGAAACTCACTTGTATAGACCCTTGTTTTCTATTACCAATTAATCAACATATACCTGAAACCAGACTTCTCCTGGGCTGTACTGATGCTCCTCTGAAGTAGAGATAGACAGGTGTCTTTGTCCAGCCTGAGTTGTGTTAGAGACTTCCAGATCCTCAGTTCTGTTAGAACTTCAGAGAATGTAGTAATTCCGGAGAATTCTAGGGAGTAAAAATCAATGAAGAACAAGCCAGCATTCAGATACAGGAATGCTCATTTTGTGCCATGGCATCATGTGGTCAGACAGAGAAGGAGCAATCAACGTTAGTATTTTTAAGAAGTCCCGAGTAAACTGAAGGTTTGGCAGTTCTCAGAGTTGAAAGGATAGAAGATGGCTGTATTTTCAGTCATCTCGAAACTTGTGGAGAGCCATCTTCAAGGTCATCATTTTTAATGATGAGGAAATAAAATTGAAAAAGAAATTTCATAGCAGTTTTTCAGTTAATAGGCCTGTGAGTAGAGGAGATGAGGATTGATGTGGGAAAATAAAATGAAATGGTTGAGATTTAAGCCTTGTTAGGAGACATCAGAGCATATGAGAGAAACAATTTAAAACATTAAATTGTTAATAAACAGTAAGTGAAAGAAGTGATAAAATGTTATGGAATAATGTGAAATATTATTTTATATTGGAAAGGAGCATGCAGAGGGCAAACTTGTAAATGAGAATAGTTTATGGTTTTCTTCCTTGAAACTTGAAAGGTGATATGGCCCAAATTAAAAATGTTTAGAATTCTCTTCAAGTTAATATAACTATCTCTGGTAAATCTGATGATTTACGCGATAAAGTAGCTCAAAATGTATGAGTTCTGGTAGCAGCTTTCATGTTGTAGAGTAGCTCTTTGGGGGCCTTTATAAATGTTATGTCATTTTGTCTTAAAAAATGCTTTTGGGAGCGGTCATTAAGGCAAGATCATTGGACAGGTTCCTTCTTTCTTTCTTATTTGTTGTTGTTTCTTGGGGTGTCTTTACTCATCCCAGCGAATTACATAGACTTTATATTTCACATGAATTTCTAATAGTTTGCCTTTTTTTAGAGGGCTTGATTTTGCCTTTTAGCATCCATTTAGAGTTCTTTTGAGTCTAATTTAAACTCATTGGGAGTTTGTTGGTTTGCTGTGTTTATATAAGTCAGAATCGGTATTTCTGTGTGTATTGCAGTTTTTCGGGAATGGGTTAAGTCTACAACCTATATAAGAAGAAGGCATACAAAAAGTAAATTCTTAAAATGGATTTATAGTTCAGCTATCATGCTGTATTGCATTATAACATAAAAATGAGTTGCACTTTGTATGCTAATAGCGAGGTCTCTTATTACTAACTAGTCAGGTAGAAGCATAATCAATCTTAGCATGCTGAGTGGTTACTGGATATTGAGTTATTTCCTCAAGACATATATTAATGTATTCAGCTTTCATAGCAAATTAAGCACATTCATGAAAACTATAGAGAGGGGTGATAAAACTTTAATGCATGATCTGTAGTATTTTAATTAACCATACATTATTCTGAAATCCTCTACCAACTATTGATAAAATTTATAGTAGTAAAAACTTGAATATCTTTCTCTTTTCTGCCATTTTGGAAAATCATGG
>PVJI01026196.1:0-19296 GCA_004026765.1 Micronycteris hirsuta
AGTTATCAGTTTTCTTTTACTTAACTTGGGTAAAACTAGCTCCATCCTTTGCTCCATGGTTATTTCCTTAAGTGAAGCAACACATGGCAAACTGCTGCCAAGTCTTCTTGGTTCTGGAGTGAGCATGTAGTTGAAGCTGGCCCATTAAGGTTGAGTCACAAGACTTTCGCTCTGTGCTTTGGGATGACATTTCTCTCCCTCACCCCCATTCTTTCTGTCTCGGATATGACTAAGGAAGCAGAATGTGTCCTCTGCTGCCAGGGGCTGTATGAGAGGAAGGAAGCCAGGTTTTTAAAAGATTTTTAAAGAGAACTGAGACAAAAGAATCAGCCAAACGGAGCTGGAGAGCTGATGTATCAGGCCTGTAGCATCACTGTTTTCTGAATTCTTGTTATGAAAGCCACATTTTTCCTCATTTACAGTTTTGAATTTAGTCTCTACACACGTTTAAAATCAACTGACTCAAATGACTTCAATGAAGTCAATAGAATTATTTAATTTATATCTTCTATTCAGAACATATCCTTGATAACCAGATGTGCTGTACTCTCAATTTACTATGTATACCCAAATATTTAATATATGTTCCCTGTTAACTTTTAAATGAATCATATTTATTATCTTTAATCCCTTAGCATCTCATGGCTGTTATCATCATCCAGCTCCTCATTGCAAAGGTGCTCTGGATGCCTCCCTCTGTTTTTCTTCACGTTCAAACAGTCGCCTGTCTGTCCACTTTCATTTTACAGGGCTAGACACACTTCTGTCCTTGACACTTACACATGTCTGTACCTCACAGTGTTCAAGACTTATCCTCCTAAAACACCATTCTAAACATATTACTTCCAACGTTGAAAACTTTTAAGGGCTCATCACTGATTAAAAACAGTAATATTGTAGCATGACATTTAAGAACTTCAACTTCTGATTCTTATGGGCTTTGCCCTGACTGTCTTCCCATCTTACTTACATCCTAATACCACGTATGATGAATCTTTTCTAAACTCTTTATATCTTTTGTGTTTACTCTTTCCCTTACTTTTAATCCCTATTGTCATTCTGTGTTTTTTATTACCTAAAGACTATTATCCATCTTCCAAGTTCTACTTCTCCTGTGATGTCATTCCTTGTCTAGAACACAGTATGGGCAGCAACCACTTCCATCTCCCTTAAGCAACTTTGTATATATCACAATTGTAGCACTTGGCATACTTTAATATTTCTTTCATATTTACATTATTGTTTTACAAACTGTGAGGTTACTGAGGGCAAGAACTTAGTCCTATTTGTATATATATTCTGGGTCTACCACAATGCCAAGGACATAGCGTGCGTAATAAACAATGGCTGAATATATTCATACCCTATGTTTTTTGACTCTAAGACTGAATCTGGAAAAAGGAAGTTCCCCTAATTCATGAATCCTTAATTTTTAAATTAACTTTTGCTATAAAAGTATATTTTTACAAGCAAAAAAACTATCTTACTAGTTGTTCCTTCAATCCTAACACCATCCTCCTAGAATTGCAGTAGTCAAAGATGACTTCTCTGAATAGATTCTTCTTGCAATCCTCAATGCCTACCCTCAACCTCCTGCAATGAGGGAATTCATACTTTACCATAGTGATACCAAATTCCTAAGTATGGTTAGATGCCTAGAATCTAATATATTTCATTAGAAATCATACAATCAGTATGATTACTTCTTAGCATGCTCTTTGGCAAAGTTTCTACTTGGCAAGGATTTCTAATATATTAGGCAATGCCACTTATTCCCAGTAACTTATCTATATCTAGTTTGTCAAAATAATTTGACAGAACAACTGTTCTGAGGTACCACAGATCTTTGTACTGGTCCCATATCTTCTGTTAGCTAATAATGTTTCTATAGAGTAATCACAGATATGTTAATAATTTCATAGTGGAATTGTCCGAATAGTTTGTGGAGATTAAAAAGCAAGTAATTATATCCTTCAAATGCTATAATGTTCAGATCACATTTGCACTGTATTTAGTGGTGGATCTAACTGAATTTTCATCATGGAAAATATTTAAAGAGCAAATTTGTAGGGAGTTTGAAGAAGTTATCTTCATAAATAGGATCAGGGTAAGTTGTACAACAGCCTAGAAAAATGACGATGTGCACATGTGGCTCAGAATCTTAGCCTATATTTCTTTGTTGTTTGATTTTCTTGATATAATACCTTTAATATTATAACCTTTTCTCATATCCTGTATTTTTTAATTATGGCTCTGACTTACATAATCTGAATTCTCTTCTTCCTTAGAATATTATTATTTCATTTTCATGTTGGGGGATACCTTTAGTAAGATAGTTGAAACTAGAAATTGTCATCTTCTACACATTTGCTATGTGATATTTTTATAAACTTGGCATTTGACTCACCATTCATAGATTTCTGAAGTTGTGAAACTCTCGCAGCCACACGGGGCACTGGCTCAGATGTGTTGACTGAGTGCATCGGAGAGCTCAGGAGGTGAAGATTGGATCTCCAGATGGTACTCTCGACAACAAACAACAGTGCATGCTTTTTTTCTGTGCCTGTTCTTCATCAGTCATTATAAAAGAGAAAAAACAAGAATTGGGAGTTATAAATTACAATAAGTATAAAAGAGGGTTTAGTTTATATAAACGTTTGTGTGAGGCCACTTCAAAAGCTGTTTGTGATACTACAATATACATTCTTCCAAGGTGTCGACGTGAAATAAGGTATCAATTACACTTTCTATAATTCAGTTAGTCCAGTTCAGCTCTGTTTTAACTAACTATGTTTGTGATTCTGAGAAGGGTTTCAATTTTTCAAGGAACCCAGAGTTTTTAATGCCCATTCTACATTAATTTCATTTTTCTTCATTTCTAGATTGCACTGTTTTTCACCATCTTTGGTAACGTTATTTTGGAATTTCGCCATGATGGCCTTTTCTTTGTCCCTTCTCTACTCGTATATCCTATCTTTTGATTCATGAAAAGGCAGCACCATTCAAAATGTAAGGACTGATGAAAACCCTGAATTTGTTCAAAATTGTGATAGTTAATTTTTAAATATGTAAATATTTATAAATAATAAATAGTATACAAGTAACAATTTTAAATAAACCTGCCCAGCTCTCTTATTTTTCCTTTTTCTTAGGCAATAGCTCCTGGGGTTTATTTCATAACTGAAAAACTATGTAAGCCTTATAAGACATTTTGCTGTAGGGTCCAACATTTCTTATCTTTTAAAAATCTCTGTTAATGTTCTTCTCATAAGGAATTATTTCTCCTTTTATAAAACACAACTGTGATATCTAGTATTTTTTATTCTCAAAACAACTATCATAGTTCCCATGATATCATTTTTCCTTATCTGTCTACAGATTTACCTATGATAAGCAATATTTATCATTTTAGATGAATGAAATTAAAGTAGAGAAATTGCATTATTCCACTACATTTTTAAAAGAATGATATCTCTTTTCTTTTATTGATTCTTACACAATGGACAATTGTTAATATTCTAAGAATAATTATCATTACTTTAAAAGTAAAATACTGTCAAAATAATAAAGCCAAGTTAGAAACTTCTTTCCATAGGAAATTGCTACTTTGTAATATTTGACAAGTAATATTATTCTGTGTAAAAAAATGATTCATAGTACATTTTTTGTTCTTTCATTTCACATTTATATTATGGAAGTACTGCATACATTTCCTACTTAATAGTCTTCCAAATATTTAATATTTCATGTATTTATTCAAAAACATAGCTTTCCAAACTTATTAATGTCAAACTAAAAGTTCATTGCCTCATCAACATAACTAAAACACTTCACAAATATCTGGAATTAGGATTCTAGGTATTTTACAACTACAGAAGTTATTTTTCATTTATAGCATGTAATGTATTATAACAAATCATGGAATTAAGACCCAGTAGTAGTCATCTTTTTCCCTATTTATTCAAATCCCTCCCTTCTCTTTCTTACATTTCAGGGAGACATCCAATTAGAAACTCTATTCCCTTAGATCCAGAATTCTAGACTCATAACATATAAGTTGCCGAGTCAACACTCACGAGGCAGGGAAGGAAAGTCAAATTGCCAGAGCTCTTGCCATTCTATCATGAAGTTAAACACTATGAGATGAGTTAATTAGCTTTACTATCAAATCACAGTCTCCTCTTGTCTTTAATGCTTGCTGATTAAGTGGACAGAATGACATGCTGCTCCAAGTCTGCTGCAGGGGTGTCCGACCTGTGGCCTGCGGGACACATGCAGCCAAGGACAGCTGTGAATGCAGCCCACTGCAAAATTATACATTTACTTAAAACATTATGAGACTTTTTTTGTGACCACATGTTACAATGTACAATGATCCCTCACCTATTGTGGGAGTTACATTCCAGAGACCCCTGCGATAGGTGAAAATCCACGAAATAGTGGCGTTATATTTATTTTATTATTTATATATATTTTAAGGCTTTATAAACCCTTCCCACACTCCTATAAACCTTTCCCACTCTCTTATTAACCTTTCCCACACTCTTATAAACACTTCATATGCTCTTGAACACTTTCTGCACACTTAAACCTACTTAATTTTAACAACATATAAAATTCTATATGGGTGCTCACCAGTGAAGTATACTACGACTTGAATGATGAAGATCATGAACTATGTAGCTGTGCAGTACTGATGGCGATGAAGATAAAGATGATGAGATGAACGTACTGCACAGCCAAGAAGAGCATTCCAGCTCTTCTAAAGGCACCACTTCATCAGGCACTTCATCAGGTGGTGCAGTATCTTTGCCCTGGGCTGTAACTTCTATTTCCACCAAAGGCGTAGGCATAACTGATCTCTTCGTCCAAGTGATGAACATAGTTATGGGGAGTTGCTGGCGCTGCTTTTTCTTCTGAGTGAGAAGGTTTTTATAAACTGACATGCCACTCTCCATTGTATTTATGAAGTGCAACGAAGCATCTGGGGGTCCCATTCTTCAGCCACTCACTGAAGTTCTTTGGCCATTCTGACCATGGTTGCAAGACAATTGAGTGTTAGGCCAATCTCCTCCTCTTTTCCAACCTGTAGTTCATCTTGTTTCTCATCCTCTTCTTCACTTGCTGACTTCATCATCTCTGTCAGGTCTTCACCTGTTAATGGTTATAAGTGGACATCCACAGAGGCAGCCTCTCCATGCAGAGAAATGCTCTTGAGTCCAATGCATATCTGAAATTTGTCAAACCAGCCCTTGCTGGCACTGAATGGGGTTGGTCTGGTGGGAGAAGCACTCAATGGTCCTGCTTCTGCATCGTTGTCCTCATCTTCACCCTCATCACCGTCGTGAATGTCCGTGCTTTCTGCAAAACTATCATAAAGTTTCTTGGCCTTCGTCCATATTGTGCTGGTATCCAGTGAGATATTCTTCTTCCTGCAGTCATTTATCCACAGGGCCAATGCAGACTCCATCCTCACAATGGCCTTATTGCGGGAAGTGACCACCCTCTTTGCAGTCTTGTTAAAAGTCATTGTTGTCGTAGACCTAATATTCTTCTCGTCTTTCTTTATGGAGCAAACAGTAGATTCGTTGATTCCATAATGGCGGCCTATAGTCACGTAGCTTTTGCCTTCCTTTAAGATTTTGAGAAGTGCCACCTTTTCTTTGATGGTAAGCATATTCCTCTGGCACTTGGGTTCACTGTCAGAAACCTTAGAAGGAGCAGAACATTTGGGTGGCATCGTAGGGCTTGAAATAAATTCAAACTTTTATGAAAATTTCACAAAAACACAACACTGCAGAGCAACACTACGTGCAGCAATCAGTTGTCGATGTGAAGTGGATGAAGAGAGATGCTGAACATATGGGCACAGTGTGGGGAAGCAAACAGACCGATGCTATGGTCACTGAGCCAATCAGCGCCCGGGATACAGAACACAGTGCTGTGGTTGGTTGCCTTCCACTCCTTCAGCCAATAGTGTGCCGTGTACAATCTCACATTGGCAAACTTGCACAAGCGGTAGTGGCGTACTGCATTTCCATTGCATTCAGTACAGTACGGTATTCATACGCTGATGAAATACATATTGTATTTTATTTCAATTTAATATTCTTTTAATATCTTTTAATTAACATTTTTATATTTTTAAAAATTTTAGGCAAAATAATTAAAATCATAAATATTATATAAATACCTATATATGGCAAAATCCTGTGATATAGCGAAAACTCCATGATACAGAATTAGATACACTGAAAAACAAAAACCAAAATGCGATACAGTGAAGCTGCAATAAGTGAACCATGATATAGCGAGGGATGGCTGTATTTAATCTGTGGCCCAAGACAACTCTTCTTCCAGTGTGGCACAGACACACCAAAAGGTTGACACCCCCGCTGGTAGAGAGAGAATGTCAGGTAGAGTCATGCAGTCAAGGGGACCTCAGGTACTTCTCTGCAGGGAAAGCTGAGATAATTTCCAGGGAATGTGAAGGCCAAAGAATAAGCCTGTTCTGACAAAGGAGACAGACCCTGGATGTTAGTGCAGAACAGGGAGCAGAGGCCTATACATATTACTGTTAGGGGTTTCCATTGGTTTTTATCCCTTTTTTCATGTAATGAAAGCCTGAAGAGTATAGGGAATGTTTTAAAAAAAGTAGAAGGTAAAACAAATGAGAAACTTTATTTTCTTTTACTTTGTATATAAAAAGATAAATATAGTCCTTCAAAATCATATTCTAAGAACATAAATTACTATTTCAAATTAAGTTTGCTACTAAAAAACATAAACAGAAAAGGTAATTCTGTCTCATTCGAGGTCACTGGACTTATGGAATGTAATCTAATCACTTATGGAATGACTATCATCTCTTTTACTCATTTACAGAAACCATTTCTAATATTAATACAGTATTGTGGCCCTTTAAATGGGTTAAAACAAATTGATAATATAAAATAGTTGCTATGTAAGAACATCAAGTCATTGCTTATTAAAGACTTAACAAGTATGTTCGAAGTACTGTTAAGCATTTTAAATGCATTATATAATTTAATCATATCAAAACCCTTTTAATAGTTTCATTGGAAAGATGAGAAAACTGACACTTAGATAATTTAAGCAATACGCTCCAATTCATGCAATAAGAGATTGAATTCTGGTCTATCAAACCAAATCAAACTCTGTGCTCTCAAACATTATGCAATAAAGATTCTTTAACACAGATAAAATGAGGTCTTTGAAAATATAATAGCTTTCTAAACAAGGAAACATTTCAGCTACTTGACATTCAAAGATAAGAGCTTTTCAATGAATACTTTCCGTGGATAAGTACTTAAATTATTTTACTTAATCTGTTGTAATGAAAATATTTCTAAAATGTTTAACTTAGTTTGCAGGTTTAGTAAAATCACAATTTAAAATTTTTAATGTTTCAGCTACTATTGCAACCTGTTTACTTTACTAAATATATAGGTAGGAGAAACTTGAAGACATCTTCATAGATGCCCGCATTAACTACAGGAAAAAAACATCTTGTCATTTGTTTTATTTTAAGTATATTTTATTGATTATGCTATTACAGTTTTCCCAATTTTTTCTCCCCTTTATCTCCCCTCCACCCTGCACCCACCATCCTCCAGCATTTGAAGTCATGAAAGTCAAGGTCCTACATCTGAGATTACTCTGTCCAGCAAAGCTATCATTTAGAATGTAAGGGCAGATAAAGTGCTTCCCAAATTGCCATTTGTTTTAAGCATATTGAATCAAATAAAATGATAGGAAATTGGTTTTGCTCTCCATAACATCATTGCCTGAGACCGATAGTTTGAAACAATGTCACTGATACTCCTAACACCTCACGGCAATGTTTATTTTATTTACCTGGAGCAATAGTGTTCAGTGAGTATTTGTAGAATTTATGAATTATATGAATAGATATTTCTGCTTAAGAAGTTAAAAGGTTTGTATATTTTGAAACAATTTTATAGTTCCATGAGTATAATTTCATTTGTATATAGTAACTTTTCTAGTAAACACCAATAAATATGGGTAATAATTTGGAAAACTCATAATTAATGAGACCTCAACTCTTGGTTCCTTATTATGAGTGCTGAATTTCTAAGAGTTTATTTTTTTCTACAAAATTCCTCTTTATGTTAGAAAACTTGTGCCAAATTTTGTCTGCGTTTATGTTATGTCCAAAGATCCAACCCACATCTCTTCTCTCTGTAGAGTGCTTTACAGGTACAGATGCTAGAATTATGAAGTTGGACATAAATTCCAAATCCCAGTGTAGGCTGCAGGGTCAAGCAAGGGAAGTCTATTCAAAACTATTTTGTGATAGACATTGTGTCTGTCCATATTAATCTTCGAAAGGCTCTTTAAATTTGATCTTGTCCATATTATGTATACAAGGCATGAAAACTTAGAGAAAAAAGAAACAGATTAAATAACTTTCCTAAATTGCACATCTGGAATCCAGAATTTGAAACTAGGTGTGTCTGGCCTCATGATTTATTGTTTCAATTCATCAATATGTGAAAACAAATTACTCAGACAGAAAGGCCCTTTGCTTCCAAGAGCTCTCATATAGAGACTGTTAGAGTAAACAAATGAAAAATTTAATATTTCTAATTGTTTTGTTTTTATGTCCTTTGGTAGTTGCAGTTTCAGTACTGGTGCTTAAGGAGTAAATACATTCTAAATGAAATCTTTGCTGGATAGAGTATTCTTGGATGTAGGTCCTTGCCTTTCATGACTTGGAACACCTCTGTCCAGCCCCTTCTTGCCTGCAAGGTCTCCTTTGAGAAATCAGCTGACAGTCTTATGGGTACAGTTTCAGACAAGGGTTTGATGTCCAAAATATATAAAGAAGTCACATCACTCAGCACCAGAAAGACAAACCAATTAAAAAATGGGCAAAGGACCTGAACAGACACTTCTCCAAGGAGGACATACAGAGAGCCCATAGACATATGAAACAATGCTCAACACTACTAGCCATTTGAGAGATGCAAGTTAAAACCATAATGAGATACCACTTCACACCTGTCAGAATAGCCATCATCAATAAATCAACAAACAATAAATGCTGACAAGGACGTAGGGAAGCGGGAACCCTGGGGCACTATTGGTGGGAGGGCAGACTGGCACAACTACTGTGGAAACAGTATGGAATTTCCTCAGGAAACTAAAAATGGAACTGCCTTTTGACCCAGCAATTCCACTGCTGGTTATACTCTAAGATCCTGAAACACCAATTGAAAAAACAGCTATGCACCCCAATGTTCATAGCAGCATTATTTACAATAGCCAAGTGCTGGAAGCAGCCTATGTGCCCATCAGTAAATGAGTGGATCCAAAAACTGGTATATTAACAAAATGGAGTGTTATGCAGCAGAAAGAAAGAACTCCTACCCTTTTCACAACAGAATGGATGGAACTGGAGAGCTTTAAGCTAAGTGAAATAAACCAGGCGATGAAAGACAAATACCATATGATCTCACTTGTACAAGGAATCTAATGAACAAAACAAACAAATGAGCAAAATAGAACTAGAGACATGGAAATAAAGAACAAATTAACAATGACCAAAGGGGTGGGGAGAGAGGAATAAGGGAGAAAAGAAGGAGAAGGGTCTAGTCAAGGAACATGTATAAAGGACACAAGGACATGGACAACAGGGTGGGGACTGAGTGTGGGAGTGGGTAGGGGGGTGGGCAGGTCAGGGGAGAGCAATGGGGAAAAATTGGGACAACGGTAATTGAACAACAATTAAAAAAAAGAAGTAAATACAGTTTCTGCATCATCCTCAAATTGAAATGATTAGTTTGCCATAATTTTATAAAAATTTGATTGCATTTTTGCTGAAGAAATTACAGGAGTTTTGGTCCCAGTACAGAGCGACTTCCTGGTCTATAATTTATTGTTCACATTTTTAAAGGCAGTCAACCAGTCCACAAAAGACACTGCAGTAAGATAGAGCTCAGCCCATTATTAAGGGAATAAGTATGGCAGAAAGGCCACATTAACATATTGCCAGTTTTCCTGCTCACTTATCTGTTAAGAGTTAAAGGTGCACATTTATTTCAGAAATTGGTAGTTAGAGCAGAAAACATTGGTAGTAACAGGAGAAAATATTTCTGTTCACCGCAATTGTCATTAACAGGTTACAGGATTAGTGATAAGAGTTGTGAGTCCATTACAGCCAAAGAATATAGGCCAATTTTTAATTACTTGTGAATTAATATATCAGAGGGAATTACATATAACACATCACAGTATTATCAAAGTAGTATTTTACGTACAGAACAATTTGAATCAAGTAAGTATTACACTCAGGATTTGATCAACACTAAATGTAAGCATCTTAGTTAGCAAGTTGTTGTTAATAGCAAATAAAAATTCTCAACTCCTAAAAAATTTTCCCGTATGCTTCGCAGAGAATTCAATTGGCAAAACATTAATACACAATTTTGATCACAATGATCAGGGATTTTTTTTTTTTTAATTTGTGTTCTTTGAGTTTTTAAATTACTAGCATTTTAGGTTATATTTTAACATTCTTTTTACTCTTTATGTCTGAAATCTGGATATGTCTGACAAGTAATGTGGATAAAAATTACAAATTAAAGAATAATGAACTAATATAAATTTTATTAAAATAATTGTGGATATTTGAGTATATAGCAACTTAAGTTAAAAAAAATGTGACTTTCTGAGATGAATATAGCAAATTATAGAATGCGCTATATTATATATTTAAGGGACTGGAAGCTAGCAAACAGATGCTGTGAAAATAACTTCCCCCATATGTAATTCTGTAATTCTATGTTCCTGGGCTAGTTAATTAACCTCCTTGTCAGTGTCTGCATGTAAAAATGTGGATAATACCACCAGTATCAAAGTTGCCATGAAGATAAAATGAGATAATTAATATGTAAGTCCTTTGAAAATTAAAGAGAACCCTGTGATTTCTCCCAACTGTGTAAAGCAGACTTTGACTACAACTAACAAGTAGCAAATATATCACCACTTACTGTTTCCATGCACAAAGAGAACATCTATAAATTATGAAGTATTCTACAAAGCTTTAATGTAGCCTGAGATTCTTTTTGAATATGACACAATACATGATCACTAATAGTTACCTATCATTACGAATTGGCAAACAGGAATTATATGCTTGAACTCCTAATGTTTGGATCCAAGGCCTCTCAATACCACTGTGAGAAAAACTGACAAATTTTAGTAAACTTAAATGAGTACGTTCTTCACACGAATAGGAAGTTGAACTCACCAAGAATGATTGAATAAGCATAATGTACTACAGGAGTAATGAAACTAAAACAAAACCAAAAACAACCCAAAAACCTGTCTTAAATATTTGTAAGGAAATTGTAGAAATTTACATCATATGTGTGCTTACTCAGAAGGAAGAACAAGCAGATCAAAGCCAATGGTTTGAAATTAGGAAGAGTCTGATTTGGATACAACATAAAACATCATTTTTTAAAAAGGCTTTCCATAAGGTCCCAACTGTAATTTCTCTGAAGATACTAGATATCTGATTTTTATATAAAATGCTAAAATAGAGATGATTAAATTTTTAAATCCCTTTGAGAAGTTTTTCAATCTCAAGTTTAAATGATCACATGAAAATCAGGAGATCAAAGGGAACTTTTAATTACTGAATTAGCACATCACTGTAAATCAGCTGCAAATTCATTTGGACCTTTGCCCAAATCTATACTCACAGGCCAGCTTTTTCATCAGCTTCCATGAGAAGTCAGATCATACCTGCTGTGTAATGAAGAGATACCAGAGAAAGGTCCAGTTATATGCCCAGAGAATTTCACTGGGAACTACCCAGCCAATGTGACTCTTTTCTCGCATCCCCTCTTCCAGTGCCAGGCCACTGGGGCTTTCCTCACTCTCTTCTTCAGACTATTTTAAAAATTAAATGTATTGGGGTGACACTGGTTAATAGGATTATATGTTTCAAGCATACATTCCTATTACACATGACCTGTGTATTGCATGATGTGCTCACCACCTAAAGTCAAATAATCTGTCACCATAATATTATCCCCTTTATTTAACTTCTTCTGTTCTTTTATTTAAGTAGGCTTCTTTGCAGAAACTGTAGGTACTAAATCTCTTTCACAATAGTATTTGTCTATCAGCATTAGGAAGATAACATTCTCTCCATAATATCACTTGAACACAAAAAAAATATCATTGCGTTCACTATCTAGAGAGTCCCAGAATAAGAGAACCTAAAAATTCTTACTTGCCCTTTGCAAAGAATTCTTCACCATCAACTCTTTATTTATGTTTATAACATTCATTTCCTAGCCATACATAGACATTCACAACACCTTTTAATGCTGTGAATGCCATTAATCCAAGTTACCAAATTCTAACTCATTTGTAGGACAATTAAGCAAATCAAATATGCTAGAATGGAAGACGAAGTTTTAGTTCTCAATACATAGTACTCCAGAATATTCAACTATATCTGACATTTGGACCACGCCATCTTGAAAATGTCCTCTTTTCTCCCATGACAGGCTGTGCAGTGGTTCTCCAAATGTGACCTCCAGAATAATATATAACATCACTTGAAAACCTGTTAGAAATTCACTTATTTGGCCTCATCGAAGACCTATGGAATCAGAAATTTTGGTGTGGTCCCAACAGTCTGTGAATTAATATGATCACTAGGTGATTTTGGTTCTAGTGTACTGGTTTTGTTTTGAAAAATATTCACTGTCCCTGAAAGACTAATATTCCTCTTCCTTCTCCTTCCATTCCTTCTAGCCCTCCTCTTTCTTTTCTCCCTAATTCTAATTTTTCATTGTGAAAAATCCCTTAGTCCTCTTATTTTCTTTCTCCTTCTCATTGTCTTTTTATTTCTTATATCCTGGGAGATTCACAGCTTTAAAAATTCTAAATATTATATCTGAACAGAGGAAATGTTTATCTTCATTGTCAAACTCCCCTCTATGCTCCCACTACAAAATCTAACCACTAGATGTACTTTAACTTAATTATCCAATTAGATTTTTAAACAAAATTCATTCTCTTCATATTCTTGAGCAAATGATGTTTCTGAATTCTCTGCCTCAGTCATGATACCATGATTTCTGCAATCTAAAATTATTATAGACTCAGAGTCATTGTTAACTCTTCCTTTGAGAACATCCATCTTGGGCCAAGTTTATTTATTCTATGCCCATAATATTTCCTATATACATATTATTTTTAATCCTATAGTCACCATTCTCCCATAGGTCCTCATTTTCTCTCTTCTAGTCTAACACAGTAGCCAATAACTTCATTTTATACCTCTAGTTCCTATCACTTTGCATCTAGTGGCCATAGTGAAGACTAATCCATCTTCAGTTAAAGCAAAACAGTTATTCTGACCACGCTCCCCTGCTCAAACTCCTGCAGTATTGCAATACGTAATATTTTCCTGAGACAATCATGTGATGACCTCTATTTTCTGTGGGTGGGGCAAAACTAGGTTGCAGTTGCAAGTATATGAAACATAATTTATGTCTATATTATTCTTCTGTTATATTATTATTTATGAATTATTGTATTATTTTCCATGTGAACAACTGCAAATCTTCTTTTTTCCCCACCCTATATACCTTCTACCATTCTTCTAAGTCAAAACACTGTTCCAGTCTTACAAAAAAAATAATAAAACAGCTTTAAAACCTATTTTAATCTTCCATTTTGATGATATCCTCTTCCCTTCCATTCTACCACTATGCTGACAAAGTTCTACGCACCTCTCAAAACTTATTAAGATGTTGTTATCTTCACAGAACCTTCATGATTTAGATGAGACCTCAAATCCCATAATTATGTATATAAACTACTTATATGGCTTTGTAGATTTTAAGAAGCCTGAAGAAAGGGACAATATCATAAAATATTCATGCACATCAACACCCATGATTAGGCTTCCCTGCATGATCTTTATTTTTAACTGGACCCTGGTGGACTCTTCCACTAGCTAATGCAGGTGATATTCAATCGGTAGAGGTTGATATCTGTTGAAAACAATAATCAGGTGGAATTGTAAAATAAAACACTGCTTAAATCATTCAGTAAGATATTAAATGTCACTATAGACTTAGAAAGTATCTCCGTCAAAGAAATTAAATTCAACTGTTTATAAATATCCTTCTTTTATACACATCACAACCGTGTACGAATATACTAATGTTTATCTCATTTTTCAACCCATATCCAGGCTTTACAATCACCTAATAATATCTTCTAACCAATTACTTTGAACTACTTTAACAGAGGATATTATTCTTTTTTAAATTTCTGGAAACTTCTCAAGCAAACTGAGATAATAGTCAAAAGAAATTGCCAGTGAAGCACCATCTTTTAATTTCCCCTTTAAATGAGAATCCTAAATTAAACACATTCCTTACATAGGTGAAGAGAAAAAAAATACTTTTTCTTCTAAATACAGTGACTGAGGTTAAAGTTCCAAACTTTCTAATAAGGAATTTTAAAAGGCCTCCAATTCAACATGAATGTGATTTCAAGGGCAGTTGATGTATTTCAAATAAGCTGTAAAGATCTATAAAACTGTGATTTATTTTTAACTCTATATAATAAGCTACAACAACAAAACTAACATAAATACCGTTTTGCCAAACTTCTACTTCCATCTGCCAATTGTTCATAAAGATAAATTTATGTCATTATTTTTAGAGGTTTCCAAAGGTAAAACAGTTTGAACAGAATGGGAGGAAAAAATCCACTAACATATTAAAACCAATTTTAGTCCATTTTTTAAAGTAAATATAAATTTGTTCTTCAGAGAAAATGTCAAATACAAACCAAAATCTTAGAAAGCTAACATGCTGTTTTATGAAATATACCACTCATATTTAACTCCACTTACTAATGTTTTTAAAGAATTATAATAGGAAGTGATTCATATTGTACAATAATTCATTTTCTACAATGTGCCAAAACTAATTTTAACTGATGGTTTAAAGGGGGGTGATATATGCTTATTAACAGTGTTACAATCTAGCACTTATTCCATCATTAAATGCCCTGGCTTTCAAAATGTTCAGATACTTTACTCTTTGAACTTTGCCAGTTAAGTAAATTCAGTGCGGAGTCTTTCAACTAATAATTTTCAGAACAGTCTAACTGAAAGAAGGATGGCAAGTAGCATTTCAAAGGATTCCAACTTAAAATACGAATATAATTTTATCCTTCTGGTGAGGCATTGTAGTTAACTCCAAACAAGTTGGATCTATATTCATTTCATTTTAGCTACAATACCCTTATTAAATATAATCCTCAATTCATTTTGTTGACTTAAAAAGTGAATGAAAAAACATATCAAACATTAATGAATCAAATGAGAAGGAAAATGGTATATAAAAGGAAGAAAGGGAAAGTTTAACTTATTTAGGGAGAACTTGTATATGTATAGGTATCCATGGCAGATGGATAGATCCTAAAATAATTTGAAAAGTAAATAGTATGTGGGTCCTGTTAAATATAAAAAATACATCAGGGAAATATAAAGTGATAAGGTCGGTCATCAAAGCATTGTCAAAATAAACCTCGGACAACCTCGGTTAGTTAAAGCCTCATGGGACAGGTGATCTTAAGCTGAGCCATGAAAGGCCTAAATAAGTAAGAGTTTTAAATTAGAATTGTGTGTAATTTACCCAAGAAGCACAAGTGGGATTGACACCACATAGTAATAGTTACCTCTCTTTATTATCCTTTGTAAGTTTCAATAATAGGTATTGAAAATAAAATCAATATTCTACTGAATTTTAGATTGATTTAGAAGTTACCATATATGTTTTCAAGGTCAAAGAAAATATTAATTTTATGCAAAGGATACCATTAAGTCTAACCTTAAAAAAAATTTCAAGCTTTAGAAATCATATGGCTGGACAATTCAACTGAAGTGTTTTATTGGTTGTTAGGGTAGTATACATGAGAAAGAATAGATGATTAGGGAAATGATTTTGGTTTCTCCAAAAGCTCCAAATAATCCACAAGGAATTTGTGTCCTAACTTCACACACCGAAAAAAAAAAAAAAAAAAAAAGAGGAGGTGGAACATATTCACCAATCTGTCAATGCTTTATTTATATATTGTTTTCAGTAAAATTCATTTTATTCCCCAACGCTTTTCTGAGATTGGTTATATATTTTAAATAATTGGTACTATTTCCCAAAGTCTTGCCCTCATTGCCCAGATATAAAAAAGTCTGGTGAAAAGTTACTCGTCCATTGTTGCCAAAATAAGATAATTACTTTGAATCTTAAATTATTTTGCATATACACTACACTTTTGGGAGGGCTAAGTTTTAGTTTATCAATAAGCTACATTTTCTACAGTTAGAGATTTCTATCTATAAGAGTTGAACTAAATTTGTCACAATTAATATAAGATCCCAGAAAATTCCACTAGTAGTTCTGATGGTATGGCTCACTTGCCGGGAAAGGGAAAGGAAATGAAGTAATAAAGGAAAACATTGAAATAAGATTTGGACTTATGAAAGAAACAAGTTTTGAGAAGATAAAAACTTTCTTGGTTATTTTGAAGACCGAAGCACAAGTGAGAAAAATGTATGACATCAGTATTCTGATTAATAGATTTATGTTGATGGCATTCATGACTCACGCTTTTCTCAGTTTGTTTTTTTCATTTTTTTATTGTTGTTCAGTTACAGTTGTCCCCATTTACAGGCCATCACCATTTAAAATTATCCCTGGCTTCTTCTCCATATATAACAGTGTCTGTGCTGAAAGATTACTACTTGAAATAGTTATATCATTTATAGTAGGTCTAGGCATCTGCATCCCAGCATTGTAAAAAGTATTGACTTTAAATTATATTCCCACAGTAAAGTCTCTGGAATGTGGGTAGTAAAGTTTACTCCATTTTTTGGAATTTTTTTCTTTAGAAAATCATAATTTTTTCACAAGCAATATGTATATACAAAAGTTATAGCACAAGTTAAACAAAATTAGAATGTTCTAAAAACTCCAGGAATATTATATACTTGTGTGTGAAAATCAAACAAACAAACAAAACAAACAAACAAAACCAAACGGAGACAATGAGATAACTAGGTCGATACTACATTAGAACACAAATGCACTGAACACCCAAAAGTACAGCATACGTTCTTCACCCATCTCTCAGTAGGAATGAAAGCACTGTTAAATCCAGGGCAATGACCAAGATTGCATGGGTCAGAGTTTCCTTCAAGAATAAAGCAAGTGGGAAGAGGATTGCTCTGTTTAATACAAAAAAATAGCTAAAAAACATCAAAGAATTAAAAACGATTACATACTTTTTTCTTTTATTTAATCTTTACTGTATTTTTTCCATTACCATTAGTCCCCTTAATACTCCGCATCAATCATTACAGTTGTCCATGTCCATGAGTCCTTTTTCCTCAATTCCCCCACTCCCTTTTACCTTCCCCACATACACACTAGCTGCCATCTTGCTGGCTCTATTTAGCTTGTTAGTTCAATTTGTTCATTAGATTCCATATATGAGTGAAATTATATGGTATTTGTCTTTCTCTGACTGGCTTTTTTCACTGAGTATAATGTTCTCCAGGTCCATCCATGTTGTCACAAAGAGTAAAACTTTCTTCTTTTTTATGGTCCAGTAGTTTTCCATTGTGTAGATGTCCCACAGTTGTTACGCATCTACTGATGGATACTTGGGCGGCTTCCATATCTTGATGATTTAAACAATGCTGCAATGAACATAGGAGTGCTTACATTCTTTCAAATTAGTGTTTTGTTTGGATATATTCCCAGAAGTAGGATTGCTGGATCAAAAGGCAGATCCATTTTTTTTTTTTTTTAAGTATCTCCATACTGCCTTCCACAGTGGCTACACCAGTCTGCATTCCCACCAACAAAGCAAAAGGGTTCCCCTTTCTCCACATCCTCGCCAACATTTGTTGTTTGTTGATTTATTGGTGATAGCCATTCTGACAGGTGTGAAATGATATCTCATTGTGGTTTTAATTTGTATTTCTCTGATGATTAGTGATATTGACCATTTTTCATATCTGTATGTCCTCTTCGGAGAAATGTCTGTTCAGGTCTTTTACCCATTTTTTAATTGGGTTGTTTGTTTTACTGGTGTTCAGTTTTGTAAGTTATTTACAAATTTTAGTTATTAACCCCTTTCAGACATACTTAGTCAGAGTTCCCCAGAGAAACAGACCCTGGATTCCTAAACCCATGACTTCTGGCTATAGGAGAAACAGAACCATTTATTGGATGCTAATTCAGAGTACTTGTATCCTTTCCAGAGAACCATGCCCCAGCCTTGCAAAGAATTGTCATCTACATTAAAATCAACTAGGAAACTTTTGAAAATCACTAATGCTTTAGAATGGCTTCTTAAGATTAAAATTAAATTGTTCTGGGATGGAGCCCAGGTACTTTATTTTTTCAGTCCTTAGATGATTGTAATAGCCAACGTTTAAAACCACAGGGCTAGTTATCAGCACAATACCTTGGTGTGCAATTTTATTAGAAACTCAGGTGTTTGTTTCATTATTATTTTAAACATGGGGACGAAGGTATAATACCCTGTATAGTTAAGGCATTGCAGATACATAGCCCTACCACAAAAATATCAGAATACTGCAAAAAAAAAAAAAAAAAACCAAACAAACAACAACAAAAAAACCCTCTCAGTTTGAAAAATCCTGTTTCAAGCTGCTCTTACATCCATCTGCAGAATTTATTGCCCACGAACTGCAGATGGTGGAGTGCTACTTAGAAGAGACTCCCTGTTGGGAAAATCACATTGCAGCGCAATTAATAACCAAGGAGTTTCATTTTCAACACCCTCTTAGTTGTCAGTTGGAAAAAGTCTTTATTGATTCATGAGATTAACTAACAATATAAATTTGGTAATATATAACATACATTTACTTTTTAAACAGCTTTTAGACAAACAACAGATAAATATGTTGAGACATTTTACAAACATCTGTTTCAGGGGCAAGTCAGTGGACAGTCTTTATTCTTATTTTTATTTTAAAAAATCACTTCGGTATCCTGTGGCAAGTATTTTTGGACAATGTAGTTTTTAAAAACATGATTTTCCAAACAGATGTTTTGTTGTTTTTTTGACATTCCATTCAACAATTTAGCAGTGACCAAGCAGAGTGAAGTTTTCCTATTACCTGCATAAATCTTTATATCGTTACAGCTTTTACATTTTAGAAATTTAAGCTTTGCT
>PVJI01026197.1:0-19413 GCA_004026765.1 Micronycteris hirsuta
ACCAATGGGATGGACCAGAAGGAAGAAACAAGAATTCAGAAAAATGAGGAGGGACTCAGAAACCTCAGAGACATTTATAAAAGACCGAATATCCGGATCATGGGAGTGCCAGAAGGACAAGAGGAGCACCAAGAAATTGAATGTATTTTTGAACAGATAATGAAGGAAAACTTCCCAGATCTGGCAAAGGAAATAGGCTCCCTGGAAGTCCAAGAAGCTCAGAGAACTCCAAAGAAGTGGGACCCAAAGAGGAACACACCAAGGCACATCATAATTACATTACCCAAGGTCAAGAATAAGGAAAAAAATTTACAAGCAGCTAGAGAAAAGGGGACAGTTACCTACAAAGGAATCCCCATAAGGCTGTCAGTGGATTTCTCAAAGGAGACCTTCCAAGCAAGAAGGGGCTGGAGAGAGATATTTCAAATCATGAAGAGCAAGAGACTACAACCAAGAATATCTATCCAGCAAAACTGTCATTTAGAATGGAAGGGCAGATAAAGTGCTTCTCAGATAAGGTCAAGTTCAAGGAGTACATCATCATGCAGCCTTTACTTTATGAAATGTTAAAAAGTTTCGTATGAGGTCTCAGGAGAGAAGGCACCTAGGCCAGATCAGCTACCGGGAAATTTAGATCAGCCACAGCCAAAACGCTTCTGAGGTAAGCAAGGAAATACAACCAGAGAAACAAAATAGCACCAGAGAAATTGAAGTTTAGAACATTCTGGCAGTAACCAGAGGGGAAGGGGAAGGGGAGAAGGGGGACAAGGGTATTCAGGAACTGCAATGAAGGACACATGGACAAAACCAAGGGGGAGGGGGGAAGCAAGGGAGGGAGGTGGGTTTGCCTGTGGTGGGGTGGGGGGAGGGTAAATTCAGACAACTGTAATTGAACAACAATAAAATAATTAAAAAAAAAGAAAGTTAAAGATGTAGACATCATTTAAAATAACTAAAATGATATCAGTGAGAAAGTTGTGAAAGTTGTAAATAAGTTGTGATTTCAAGTAAAAAGAAAAACAAAAACAATACCCCCCTAAACAAAAAGAGAAAGGGGAGGAGAAAGAAGTTGGAGGAGAAGGAAGATATTATGGAAAGGAGGAGAAGGACAGAGAAATGGAAAAGAAGAAATGCAACTAGTAAGAGGCAGTTAATATATAGTAAAATTTGGTTTCTAGCAACCAGTAATCCATATTTCAAATGACACTTTTCAGATAAAAACTATGACAAGTGATGTTTGCAATGGTGATGTCTATGAACTTAAAATCCCCAATTACTATTTCAGTGATTATTTCATGTGTCCAAGAGTGTCACTTTTACTTCTTTGCCTTTATAACTACTGCTTTGTTCCCCTTAATACCCCGTAATTCTCTCAATCTCAGAAGCTTGATTAATATATACCAAGGCCAATATTTGAAAACTGCATTGTATTTCTTTGCTATATCCAGATATTTTCCTTAATACAAATCAAAATGAGCTTCTTATTTGAATTCATTCCATTTGGTGAGTCCACCCTTGTACTTCTAGGAAATACCTATCATACTTTATCATATAAGGAACTTCCTATGACACTTCCTTGCTTGCTGTTTCATGATTGGCATTTTTCTTTCTGCCCACTTCTTTCTTTCTTGTAATCTTCTTGTTCTTTTCTTTTATCTTCATAGCATCTTCAATGAATGTATAGTTTATCTTTCTTTTTAATACAGTGACCTTTATATATTCATTTCAATAGTCTCATAAACTTTATGCTCTCTTTGAAATAGTAAAATTTATTTTTCATCCTAAATTCAAATATTGTTTTCCAAGCAAGACCTCTTATTGTCCCAACTCTTATATAAATTTCCCAATATAACTCATAGAGTGACTACTGAAAGTTGGTAATTAAAACAGATAAAATACAAATATAATTGGTATGTCAATATGAATGTAGACATATGCCTTATTTAGATACAAGTTGGAGACTTGGAATAATAGTGGATCAAATAAGATATTTATTTCTTATAGGATTAGTGAAATGCACTGTGAAGTCTTTGGCCTATAGGATGAACAGGCTTTTTAAGGAGGAAACAATGAATCACCTAATCACTATGATAAAAAATTTTATGTTAACTAGACTGGATACAGGGTGCCTGGATTAAACATAAGGGGATATGTCTGTGAAGGTGTTTTCTGGATGAAATTAGCATTTGAGTCCGTGGAGTCAATAAAGTAGATTGTTCTCTGCATAATGGGTGAGCATCATCCAATCTGTTGAGAGCCTGAGTAGAACAAATATGAAGAAATAAGCAATGTACCTGTTTTTTTCTGCTTCACTGCTTGAACGTATACATCTCATTTTGTCTTCTTCTGCACCTGAACTAGGATTTACACAACGAGTTCCTCCAGTTCTCAGATTTTCAGACTTGGAATGAATCATACCACCAGCTTGTCATGGTCTCCAGCTTGTAGACAGCAGATCATGGGATTTCTCAACTCCATAATCACATGAGCCAATTCCTCATTAGCTATCAGTCTATACATTTAATCTTTTGTTTCTGTGGAGAACCCTGACTAATACAATCACCTAACCACACAACTTCATAAATGAAGACAAAACATGTAGGCAATACCGTGAGCAATCATGTATTCAGGTAAATATTCCTTTTAATTGAAAAAAAAGAATAACAGTAATTTGAAAATTAAAATTAAAATATGTTTAGGGATCTCAGACAATAGCAGTTATTTATGTGTGTGTGTAACAATTTTTTTTATTGTTTTCAATTACACTGGTCTGCATTTCCCCCTACTCCCCCCACCCTAGCCAAATTCCCCTCCCATGCTTCCAGCCTCCCCCTTGGTTTTGTCCATTTGTCCTTTATAGTAGTTCCTGAAAACCCTTACCCCTTCTCCCCATTATACTCTCCCACCTCCCCTCTGGTTACTTTCAGATTGTTCTTACTTTCAGTGTCTCTGGTTATATTTTGCTTGCTTTTTTCTTTTGTTGACTATGTTCCAGTTAAAGGTGAGATCACATGGTATTTGTCTCTCACCGCCTGGTGTGTTTCACTTGGCATAATGCTCTCCAGTTCCATCCATGCTGTCTGCTGCAAAGGGTAGGAACTCTTTCTTTCTCTCTGCTGCGTAGTATTCCATTGTGTAAATGTACCGTAGTTTTTTGACAAATGGTTTTTATTTAAACTAAATGCATAACTAAATTGTTGACCAAATTGTAAATATTATCTCACTTATATCGTTACCAAAGACTTATATTCTTTTTTCATTGTTATTCTATTACAGCTGTCTCAATTTTGCCCCATTGGCCTTCCTCTGCCTGTCTCAACACCTGCTTCCACAGTGAATTCCCACACTGTTGTGGATGTCCACAGGTCATTCGTACATGTTCTATGACTAATCCCTTCCCCTTCCTTCCACCATTATCCCCCTCTCCCCTCCCCTCTGGTCACTGTCAGTCTGTATCATGTTCCATGCCTATGGTTCTATTTTATTCATTAATTTATTTTATTCATTAGATTTTTCTTATGGTTGAGATTATATGGTATTTGTCTTTCACTGACTGCTTATTTCACTTAGCATCATATTCTCCAGTTCTATCCACGCTGTTGCAAAATGTACGAGTTCCTTCTTTCTTTCTGCTATGCCATATTTCATTGTGTATATGTACTATCCTTTTTTGATCCACTCATTTACTGATGGGCACTTAGGTTGCTTCCAACACTTGGCTATTGTAAATTATGCTGCTGTGAACATTGGGGTTCATGAGTTCTTTTAAATTGGGGATTTGGGATTCTTAGGGTATATTTCCAGCAGTGGAATTGCTGGATCAAAAAGCAGTTACACCATAAACCAGAATAAACTCAGAATTGACAAAAGACTTAAATAGAAGTTATGACACCATAAAAGTCCTAGAGGAAACTATAGGTAGTAAAATTTCAGATATCCCATGTAGCAATATTTTGCCAATATATCTCCTAGGGCAACAGAAATAAAGGCAAAAATAAATAAATGGGACTATATCAAATTAAAAAGCTTCTGCACAACAAAAGAAACCATCATCAAAATGAAAAGGGAACCAACCGTATCAAAGAACATAATTGCCAATGATACATTGGACAAGGGTTTGATCTTCAAAATGTGTAAAGAACTCATATGACTCAACATCAGGAAGAAAAATAATCCAATTAAAAACAGGACAAAGGACCTGAATAGACACTTTACCAAGGAGGATATGCATATGGCTCATAGACAGATGAAAAGATGCTCAACATCACTAGCCATCAGAAAGATGAATTAATACCACAATGAGATAACACATCACACCTGTCCGAATGGCCATCATTAACAAATCAACAAATAGCAAGTGCTGGTGAGGATGTGGAGTACTGCACTGTTGGTGGGAAGGCAGACTGCTGCAGCCACTGTGGAAAACAGTATGGAATTTCTTAAAAAAAACTAAAAACAAATGAACAAACAAAACACGCCTAAAAATAGCAGTTCTTATATCCTTTGAAGAACAAAAGCATGATAAAATACAGTTAGTCTAAAATAAAACAAAAGCAGTTTATACAAAAATGATAATTTAAAAGGCATGAGTGAACATTACTGTCACTTAAAATGTAGCAAACTCTCAAAGAAAGATTCAAAGGTTGACTGTACATCATGAACAATAAAGAGATAAAATATGAAAGTATCATATGTGATAGGTAGAATATATCTGAGGGACTTCAATATAACTTCAACATCCAAAACACTTTTTAAAAGAGAAGAATACAGGGAATGATAGATGCCTCATATTTAAATAGAGAGTAGCTGAGCTTTTTCTGGTATTATAACCATGAGTAGTTTTCCGGAAAGTGCACACTAAGTGAAAAGCAAGGAACATAACATTAAATACAAACATAGGTTTATCTATTCAAATTGAAAGCCATCAAAGATAAAATTTTTTAAAGCTTTTAGGGAGAAAATATAGATTATCTAAAAGTAAACAACTCTTACATTGACAATAGGTTAGTAATCATATAAAGTAGATACAGGCAGACAACAAAACGATAGCTTCAAATTGCCAAAGGAAAATCAGCAAAACTGTAGTCTGGGAAAGTGTACAGCATTTTATCAGAGAGCTTACAACCAGCAGACTTTATGAAAAATGTGTTAAAAAGTTTACTTTACCAATAAGAAAATGTAAACAGAGGCAAGAAGTGAGACAAAAGAACAAGTGGTCAGCAAATATCTACATATTACTTATAAAATTACACTCATTACTTCAAAACACTTAAATAATATTGAGGCTAAAATTCTCCACAACTGAGATACTTTTCTATTGCTGCTCTAACAAATTTAGTAGTTTAAACCACTACATTTTTTATTTCACAGTTCTGTGGGTCAGAGGTTTATTAAGACTCCTATTGTACTGAAGTCACGGAGTCATATTTGTAGCTGTTGCAATGTGAGTAACACAAAAAAATGAGAAACTCTCCAAGTTTTGGGAAACTATTAACAAATTAAAAAAAATAAGTGGCTCACATTATTTAAAAATAAGTAGGGTCAAATGGGCATCTTCATTGTTTCATTTTTATCTACTCTTTAATGTTAAACATGGACCAATATTCACGTTGGAGGTATCTCGTATATTCATTCATAAGTTACAACCATAATTTTTTTTAAGATTTTATTTCTTTCCAGAGAGAGGGGAGGGGAGGGAGGAAGGGAGGGAGAGAAACATCAATGTGTGGTTGTCTCTTACTTGGCCCCCACTGGGGACCTTGGCCCACAGTAAGTTGCAACCATAATTTGACTAAAGAACCAAGCATTTAGAAAAAAAAAAGTATTCTATGAGAGACAAATGGTAACTGTATGCTACACATTGTTTATAAAAGAAAAAAATAATAATCATGTATGTCTTCATTTTTTGAAGAGCTAGTTTAAAAAATTATCCAGCATGTTATTGGTTCTGAGCCATTCAAATTAGTTTCATTATAATTCTCACAAATAAAATAAAGTTCAGATGTGAAGAAATCTTCTTGGTACATGTTAGGTTAATTTGGTATGTATACATGCATATGGACATATGTGTGATAGCTTCTTACTATGTTTCATGTGTACATTCCTATTCTATCATGACCTTTGACCTTCAAATAAATAGTATTGATTCATTATGATATGTCAAACAACATAATTATCCAGTGTAAGAAAGCACATCTGTCAAATTTTATATTTCAGTTGATCTTTTCAGATACTTAGTGATTTCCCTTTAGAATATGAAATCATAAACAGGCTGCCCCTGGAACTTCCCATGTCAAAAGTGCATTAAGGTGACTCTTAGTGAAATGTGTTTTATTTTAATGTTTGTATAAATGTAGAGGATTAAAAAGAAATGTAAAATTGTGTCTGCTGTTGAAAAGCAATGGTGAAGAGATTTGTTAAAAATTACATAACTAGATATGTATTTCAAACATGGTATCATTTGTCAATAAAGTTATTTTAACTCTAACCTATTAGGAAAATGCAGGGACTATAACTGTGTGTGACGATAATACAACTCTAATGTCACTTTTATAACTATCCATTTAGTGTTGGTGTGGGTAAGCCTGGCATATCTTTCCCTCAGATTTGACAGTCATATTTTCAGTAGATCTTAAAATCATAAATAAGCCATCCTGTTAGAGCCGAATGTAAAACGGGAGTTATGTACATTTATAAGGTGTGTTTTCACTGCTCCATGTTCCGTATCTCTTTATTTGAAATTGTAATCACCCTTAGTAGACTTGTCCTGTCAAAACCATATCATGGGATAATTTGATTGCTCAAACCTAAAAATATTCAGTCAGAGACTACTATTTAAAAAATCTTCACAAATAAATTAAAAATGTGTGTGTGTTGTGTGTGTGTGTATATATATATATATATATATATATGTATGTATGTGTATATAATAGCTGTATTGAAATCAGTGAGCAATATTACTTTAGATCTACTTTTATGTTTTATTTGTATTCTCTCTGCTCTCTTGTATATTACTTACACTTTAAATATTTTCAGAGGTTTTAAATATTACCTTCCAGATCAACTATGTTATCAGTACGAAAATTCAAGCACTCCATTGCTGGTCTGCACCTTACTTTTTAAAATACCTATCACCATTTTATTTAATCCCTTCACAGTAGACCCCTTAAGTTTCCCATGGCTAAACCCAGGGGGATTGGCTGCTTAGCAATCTTCTTTCTGAATCCTTAAGGAACTCTGTAGCCATTAAATCGGACACTCCTTCTTCTCTCCCTTCCACTTCATTTAGGAAGATTGTGACCCTGGAGAATCACGTCAGCTTCAAAATTTCTCTCATCCATTTTTTTCTTCCCAATTCTTTAGTTCAGTGGGAGTGACGCTCTTTTTCCAGTCGATCTCTTGGGTTCTGGGACTCCAGTTTGAAAGCATATCCATGCTGATGGTGTGAGAGGAAATGTCATAGGAAAGGGAGTTTCAGGATTGCTTGGCGAGAAAACGCCCCAGAGAAGGGTGGAAGTGTCTCTTCTCTTCCTGGCAGAAAAGCAAGTGGCATTTGGGAGAGAGGAGAAGCAGATGGTGACTCTGAAAAAAAAGGACATGAGAATATGTCCCCTTCATAAACTAAACACTAGTTGAACATGAAAACCAGAAGGTTAACTAAATATTTTTGGTAAACCTCCAAGTTCATGGCAAGTATGGATAAAACTCTTGATTTCAGAAGTGTAAAATACATAGACCCTCAACTGCGATTCCCTTTGTTCATTAAGTTAGCAGAAATAAAAGTGTGCTTTTAGTGTGTAAGAGGAAAGATCACTCAGAGCTCATCTCAAAAATGCAAAGCATAAACACTTTAAAAATTGAGAATTTTGTGTAAGAAGACAGGTATATAGTTTAAATTTAAAATCAGAATATGTTATTTTATTTTAAACTCCTTACTATAATTCTTGAGAAGAATGATGCTGTAACATAAAACAAACGCAGGGTGAATAAAGTAAGGTATATTTTTACCGAGTTGTTACTTGGAGCAGGCGAGCCTGATACAACTTTAAATTGTGTTTATATTTCAATGTAGTACCTATCAACTTTACATCATGTCTATTACTCCCAAGAAATATGAGTATTCAATGTTATGCTATTCTCTACTTTGTTTCTTCCCTACCCGTTTCAATATTTTAAAGCAAATAGCATTTTTAAAATGTATCCTACTGAATACATTTCGATTTTAAAATGTTATTAGCCACTGTTCGCAGTTATATCAATATTTAAAATCATCTATGAATTACATGAAAGGAAAATATTAATGGTCTTCTCTTTCAACCCGCATGGCTTCCCTAGTTCCACATCTCCAAACGTCATCTATCAATTTAATTTATACTTGGCACTATAATCTTAATTTTCCTCTCTTTTCTTTATAGTTTTTAATTACAGTTCACGTACACTATTATGTTAGTTTCAACAACATAGTGATTAGACATTTATATAACTTGTGAAGTTGTAAATCTAGTACTAATGACACTATATATAGTTTTTCCAGTACAATAATATTGACTATATCCCCTTTGCTGTACTTTACATCCCCATGACTGTTTTTATAACTGTCAATTTGTACTTCTTAATCGATGCACCTTTTTCATCTAGTCCCCCAACCTTTCTTCCACTGGCAACCATCAATTTGTTCTCTGTGTCTATGAGTTTATTTCTGATTGGTTTATTTATTTCTTTTAGATTCCACACATATGTAAAATTATATGATATTGTATTTGCGTGACTTATTTAACTTATTTTATACTGCAGTCTTATTCAAGTATTTTTTATACTGTCTATACTGGTGTATCCTAAATGCTGAAATAAAAATAAAAGTCTCTAGATTGTATTGATAATGCATCATTTGTCATGGCAGGTGTCGATATATGAGTCCTGTGCTATTTATGAGAATCCAGATGGTGCCAATGCCTAATGAACTTTGCTATATTCTCTACTAATAATAATGTCCATATAATATTTGAACTGATTTTATATTTTAATCACATAGATTATAAAACAATTGATATTTTTTCTGTGCATCATCTTCCCTTTTATGTCTAATAATAATAATAATTTGCCTACATATTCTCCAAGAAAGATTTTCTCTAAAAATAACACTTGCTTGGTAACTCCAGCACAAAATTTAAACACTCCTGTTTTAAGTCCACTCATAGTGTCTTTTCGATTCCCACTCTTCCTTGAAAGAACCAACTTTTTTTCCTATACTACATAACAAAATTAACTCAGTAAAGATGGATTTAACCTTTTTCTAGTAAATTCATATCTGAAATTGTCCTTGGTTTACTCAGTTAATTTGTCAGAATAATAATGTCTAAGTTAAAAACAATTTTGTTTATATACTATTAACATTTTTCAATTGTCTTCTCTAGCATGGAAGAATTCTCATCAATAGGCTGATGCCAGATTTGCCTCCCCTTGTAGATTCTCTCTGGTGTTTTTTCTTTCTTTCTTTTCTCCAAATGATAATTCATGTGAAATATCTAGGTTGGTATTTACCTTCACCTTCAGCTTTATTTTCTCTGTCTCTATGATAGTTTCCTTCCTACCCATACCATTTTTCTTTTTTGTTTTTGTATTCTCAATTCTTTTCAAATGTCTATTTGAATATTGTTCTTTCTCCAGTTTTTCTATTATCTGTGTTGTGTTTTCTTTCAAATACCTGTCAATTTTCTCTGTCCTCTGAGAAATCAATTTAGCTTTATATTTTAGTCCTTCCATAGAATTCATCATTGTAGAAATCATAATTTTTATTTCTAATAAATATTTATGTTCCACTTTCCTCGTATTCATTCCCCCTCCTCCACCTCTTCCTTCTTATTTTTTGTTTATATGTAATTACTTTCAAAATTCATCTGCATAAGATATTTTATTCTTTCACTGGCTGGTGTGGCTCAGTGGATTGGATGCCAGCCTGGGAACCGAAAGGCTGTTGCTTCAATTACCAGTCGAGGCACATGCCTGGGTGACGGGCCAGGTCCCTACTTCGGGGCATGCAAGAGGCAACTGATCAATGTAATTCTTGCACATCGAGCTTCCTCTTCTTCTTTGCCTTCCCTTACCCTCTCTATAAAAAAAAAAAAAAAATTGAGGATATATTTTCTTTTTCTTCTCCTTGGTTGTCTTCTAATAAGTTTCTATTTTATCTTGATTTTTATATTTTGTGCTTTCAGTTTTTATCATATAGTTGATAACTGTTGATGTTTAAATTTAAACTAGAAAATTACTTTAGGTTGATATTATTCCTTTATTTTGCTCTTTTGTGAAGATTGTTTCTCCAATAGATCTCCCTACTGATGTAAAAAGTCAACATATACACTTTCATTTAACAATAATATTTTATATTTCACAGTAAATGCTATCCTTTCAATTTCTTATAAATTATCTGCTTTATTTTTTGTCAGTACAGCCCCCTTTTCCCCCACACTTATCATGCTATGAATTCATAGGGAATGGGCTCCGGCTGCTCAGGCTCCTTTCCACTGGTTCTCACACAGTGTGCTGCTCTGGGTGGAGCAGGCTGACACTTCAGTTGAACCCAGGTACCTTTCTCTTTGGTTTCCTTACTTTTATGATCATTCCCTTCACACATTTCAGAAAGCTATCTTGGCTCTTAGAGTGATTAATGTGCTCAATACATACATTAATTCTCTTGGCAAGAATCTTGCCCTTAACCTGTTTGTTTACAACATTGCCCACCACAAGCTGGGTGACATGGTAGACTTCCAGTTTTGCCTTGGGGACATTTGTGGGACATTTCTTTTTTAACAGTTTCCATTCCCTTGATGTCTGTAATATAACCTTTCCTGTAGATTTGCATGTGTGTGGCCAGAGGAACAACTCCATGTTTTCTAAAAGACCTCAGAAACATGCGTGGGCACCTCTCCTCTTTCACTCCGTGTTAGGCATTTTGGTGAATTACTGGAAGATGACAGTCCCAGCCAAAAAGAACAGTCATGGGCTTTCATGCAGGATCCACCAGCATCGCACTTTAAAAAGTAGAGTTCAGAAGCTTTCTCTTACTGCTCCTTTAATTTATGAATCATATTAAAAATCCAGAAAAATTATAATTTTTCACTTTGTAGTTGTTATTAAATATGTATCTTGCTTTTAATTTTGAATTGATTTCTATAGCCACCCCTAAGTTCCATGACACAGGCAAACAATGTGAGTGATCATATAAATTTTTAAGGAAATTTTACCCAGTGAACTGAGATAAAATTTATCATCACTCAGGCAAAGCAGATGATGTAAAATGTAGGATATTGAAGTAGACAAGTGGGAATTAGCGTTTCTATAAACTGTCTTTAAGAGGAATGTGGTATGAAAGGGTACCAAGAAAACTTTTCTTGTTATTATCATAATCTGTCATATTATGTACATATTTTATACCAATTATTTCATGGAATGTTTTCTTTATTACATAGAGCTTAAATATGATGGGAAATAAGTTTTAGGAAATGAGCCCTTGAAAATAGTATAAAATAAAAATGCATTGAAGATTAAATCTTGCCCCAAGAATTATAACATATTGTAATTTTTCAGTATTGTACAGAAATGATATCATTTTAAAAAAGGAAATAGTAAAGGAAAAGAATTTCAGAGAAAAAGATTGGATACTTTGATTGGCTACTGAATTGACGTAGCAGAGATTTATATAATGTGCATTTTAGTGCAGGTTTGACAGGAAAGCAGAATGATTATTTGAATTACATTTCATTTTTACTATTAAAGAGTTTTTACTTTAATAGTAAAAGAATCTGCCCAAATAATTTATTAAAACTATTTGTCATTAAAATATTAAAAAATAGTGGAGAAAGATATTATGACTTTAAATTTATATATGATGATTTAAAGCATGTATTTTTCTTCCAAATTATTTCAATGACATTTTACTATAAATATTATAAAACTCATGATTAGTTTATTTTTCTATATGCTAACTTATAGTCCCTTATTTATTGTTGAAAACACAAATGACATAATGTAATAGTATATGAGGTCTATCCAGAAAAAGTCCAACCACTGTTAGTACAGTGAAGACTGTTTGTGTGACATCAATGTAACCTGCAGCAAAGGAGAGTGACTGTAATGCATATGTGTGAACAATGACAACTTCACTGTACTAGTCAGTGGGGGTGGTAGACACCATTGAGTGAGCATGTGCACTGTGTGATTATCACATTTAAAATGAGCAAGTAGAAAAAAAATCTGCACCAAATTTTATGTAAAGCTTGAAATGTCTTCTGTGGAAACTATTTAGATGATTCAGAAGGCCACAGCTATGGGCAGCTGGTGATTGGCAGCTTCATCACGACACTGCACCCCCTCATGCATCGCATCTCATGCACAGTTTTTTGGTGAAACATCAAATCACCCAGGTGACTCATCCCCAGTACAGCCCAGATTTGGTGCCCTGAAACTTCTAGCTTTTCCCAAAACTAAAATTACCTTTAAAAGGAAGAGATTTCAGATTGTCAATGAAATTCAGGAAAATATGATAGGGCAGCTGATGGTGATTGGGAGAATTGTATGAGGTCCCAAGGCGTCTACTTTGAAGGGGACTGAGGCATCATTTTCCTGTGTACAATGTTTCTTGCATCTTATATTTTCTTCAGTAAATGTCTGTTTTTCATAGTACCTAGCTTAATACTTTCTAGACTCACCATATATAAGTTAATATAATGCATATATATAATATATATTATAATGATATATTTAGAAAAGATCTTTAAAGTCTTCTATATCAAACTTCTTCCTAATGCAAAATAACACCAAACATGTCTACATTTTTTTCTTTTTGAGTAAGACAGGTTTTTTTTTTTCATTTTTTTCATAAGCTTTTAAAAATTGATTATATAAAATGTTTTATTTTAAATATGTTATCAACATATTATTTCACTATGGTATTTTTATGAAGAACATATTTAATGAATAACTCTGTCCCTTGGCACTTAGATCTGTTCCTGTTACTCAGTAAAATTATTATTATGGGTGAAGACACATAGTATTAGGAGCCATAAAATACTACCAAATATGGTTAGGGTAATTATAACTGTATTGTGTCCTTGTTATTTTGTTATCTATAATTTATTGATAGTAACTAGTCAATTATGTTCTATAATTGAGATCGCAGATATAATTTACTATGGTTGATTTGCAAATACGAGAGACTATGTTTTGGCAACATATCATTGATGGTAACTTGAAGACATCATGGATGATCAGTACATTATTCAGAAAATATTTAGTGAGCACTTATTATGTACCCTGCACCTTATAATTTGCATTCTGAAAATGATATGTGAGTTAGTGATTTGTCTTAAACATATAGGAGGAATATTAAACAATCATCTGCTAAAACTATCTGAGATTATTTATGATTTACTCGAGAACAAAAATGTTGGAGTAGATTCTCTTAAATGGCATCCAACAAAAAATGGCAAACATTCAATTAATTTTGTTTATTGTAACATTGGAAGAGATATTTGTATTTACATGAGACTTCCTAAAAAATAATAATACCTCTCCACATTCAGGTCTGGTTTTCATTTTTATATGGCTTTTGATACTAACCTTTGTTTATATATTTAGGTATTTTTTTAAGTAGACTCCTTTTTTTTTAAGATTTTATTTTTATTTATTTTTAGAGAGAGGGGAAGGAGGGAGAAAGAGAGGGAGAGAAACAGCAATGGATGGTTGCCTCTCACATGGCCCTCACGGGGACCTGGCCTGCAACCCAGGCATGTGCCCTGACTGGGAATCGAACCGGGACCCTCTGGTTCCCCGCCCGCGCTCAATCCACTGAGCTACACCAGCCAGGGCTATTTAGGTACTTTTTTAAACTCTAAATATTTTGACACATACTTGGGAGAAATATTAATTGAAAAATAATTTGATTAGAATAATATTTTTGCCTCTGTATTTATAAATAAAGTATAAGGCATTCTGTAAAATGTATTTAGTTTTGCTGCTTCATTAATGAAATTTCACATGTAATCACTATTAATTGTACAATATTTTGCAATTGCTTTTAGAAACATCCTTAAAATATTGTATTTTTCTTGTTCTTTAATGGACAATAGTTAAATAAGATCCTGGGGACTCATTCTACACAGTTTCAGATAATTTTGTCAAAAGATTAATTAAAACATATTTGAAGTTATTTTTTTTGATATATTGGACAAGTAAAAAATGGATTATACTGAAATAAAGGTTTTATGCTAGATGACATTTTTTTATACTGGGCCTTCTGGGAATATTTCATTTTCTTTCTTTTTTTACCAAAGTATAAAAGGAATTTGCTGAAGATATATATTTGTCTTTTAATTTGTTTAAGTTCAGTCCAACAGCTGGTTTGAGAAAGGACAAGTGAGGGATCAGATATTTTTTTTAACTTTTTTTTTATTGTTGTTCAAGTACAGTTGTCTCCACTTACCCACCACTCCCCCCACCCCAGCCATTCCCACTTCCCACCCTGGATCCTAAGGAAATAAAACAGTAATCTAGTTAAGAAATGATAAAGGCTTGCATTTGGTTGCAAACCATTAATTTTCAGGTAAATGGAAAGATTTGAGCTACATTTTGCAAGTACAGCTTTTAGGTTCCCAGACTTAGTAACACATGTAAATTAGTACTAAACATTGGATTTCATTGCCTGGATGTGTGTGTGTGTGTGTGTGTGTGTGTGTAAATTTAAATCTGAACTCAAATCGAGAACTGAATCGGAGAAAAAATCAGAAGTTTCAAAATGGAGGTGATATAAAATGCAGGAAAAATAATCTTTCAGCGAGAGAGGGTTAAAAAGGGGTTCTCAGGTATAAGCCGCAAATAGTCTGATATTTAGAGTTGTGGAGAGGAAGAAAAGACAAAACACACACACACACACACACACATCATTTTTAATTGTCATGAGAGATAAGATAAAAAAAAACAAAAACAGTAGAGTGTGATATTAAAGAACCAGGAAAGAAAAGTTAGTTAGGATAATAGAATTGGGCCCATGCATTTATTATAGGAAGGACTGTGGTGGCTTAAGAATGTGTAATATCAGTGACTTTAATGAACAAAATAAACTAATGAGTAAAATAGTACCTGAGGTATATAATCGTGGAACAGACTGACGGCTGTTAGAGGGGAGGAGAAAGGTGGGGACTGTTTGAAAGAAGTCGAAGGGATTAGTCAAAGACCACATAAGAAGGACCCGTGGACATGGACAAAGGTATGGGGACTGCTTATGGAAGTCAGGGGAGGGCTGGACAGAGGGGTGCAAAGGGGGGCTATTGGAAAAACTGTAATACCATAAACAATAAAACATTAAAATATTAAATTTATAGTGTGTTGAGGTTTAAGAGTTGTGAAAAAAGAAGTGAAATTTGTCAATATGTCTTTCAAGTAAGAGAGATAAGGGGTTTTGTGATTCCCGAAACTCAGGAGATACCCAAAGGAGTGACCATACTGAATAGAGTAGAGAATGTGAGATCTAAAGCAGAAGTGAAGCATGTACTTTTGAACGTGGGTGGAAAAATTGGTATGATTTTGTTATTGGGAAAAGGAATGGGTACCAATCTGATGACGTCTTTTGTGTAAGTGTGAATATAAAGATATATAATCTGTAAGTGATGGTATAGGGTTTTGTATATGTGCACAAAAAAAAGATACGGTGCAAAATAGTCATTGCAAACAAAAAGGCTTTGAACTTCCCAAGAAATGTTGTGAGAACAAAATTGTCAGCTAGATCATGGTTTTTGTATAACATGTGTTACAGGTGTGCAGATAGGCTCACCTGGCACTGAAGATTTTTCAGGCAAGATAATCAGTGTGTGAGGTAGGAGATGGGGTGATAAGAAAGGATGAGAGGGTAGGAGAGAGGAGAGGAAAGAAGAGCAGGAGGGAAGGAAGGGAGGGAAATGGAACAGAGGAAAGAGGAGGGAAGAAAAGGGAAGGGAAGGGGAGATGTATAACTTTTGGATTTTGAGAGTAAATTGTTATTAACAAACCATTCTATGCACATACTGATTAAGGAGAATGAAGACCCATTCTGTATCCATGACAGTTTTGGGAGCATTCCATTCAAGTGCTCAGGAAGGTCCTAAAGCAGTGAAGAATCAAAGTAAAAAGGTGATGGATTGCAATTGAGTACATGTTCTTATGGGAGAATGTGAAAAACAAGATACTAGAGACTGAGCTGTTTTAGATAGCGGTGAACTTTATACAATTGAGATCCAATAGAAATACAATGTGAGTCGTATGTGTTATTTTAAAATATGTAGTAGCTACAATAAAACCATAAAAAGAAGTAGGTAGAATTAAATTTAAAAATGTATTTTAACCAATAGATTAAAATATTATTGCAACACTCAACCTATATTAAAATACATTTTCAACTGTAAAAAAATTAGACTAGATCTGTTTACTCATTGTAAGCCTTCAAAATTTACTGTGCATTTTATACTCTTACCATGGCTCAATTCAGATGTTAATATTTTAATCACAAATGCTTTTTTATATTTAGGTTTTAAAAAACTTAAAGTTGAAAAATTAGATTATATGCACATGTTTTCCTAGCAATTAAGGATAGTTCAATCACTGAATCAGTTAACAAAATCATTTTCCCTTAATATTTATATCCATACCAATTTGTTCCACTTATTAGGAAGAGTTGTTTTGACTTTGGAGAAGATGAATAACTGTTTCATAATAATGTATTTTTAATTGAATTTATTGGGGCAATATTTGTTCACAAAACCACACAGGTTTCAAGTGTAAAACTCAATAAAACATCATCTGTACACTGCATTGCTCATCCATTGCCCTGAGCAACGTCTCTTTTTTAAATTATTGAATTCACTATCACTTGTGTAATCTTAATATTATAAACATCAAATTTAAATAAGCATTTCATAAGTTAAATTATGATTCTACATTTTTCAATATCAAAAACTTCTCATTTTTACTTCAGGTCTTAGCTCTCAATTTAAATAATGCTGTCTAGTAAAATTAAAGCCTGAACATGGAATCATGCCACAAACTAAGTAAAATTACTATTGACAGATATGATAGAAAAGTTCAATTTCAACATAAATTTTGCATCTGTGTCACACTAAGTAACCTATAAAAATTCTATGTCCTTGAAGTTTTAAATTTAGCACACTCTATATCTGAGATTAATTAAGAAAATGTAAATCATACAGACTCTTTGATTTTTGAATATTTTGCAAGCATTCCTTATGTTTCAAAGAAACTTTAAAAAAACTTGAATTGGGTTAACAGTACATAAGTCATTGAATATTTCTGTAAGCCAAATATTGAGTACTGGCAAATAATATAAAATTATTATTTCCCCTTCCATTTCAGTAGTTTTATAAACATGAAATAATTCATAGTATTTACCTTAATATGCCAAAAGCCGGTTCCATGGGAGGGAGCTGAATTGGGGTGTGTGAGTTGCCAAAGCAGACGTGCGCATCTGTTGGAAGAGCCTTGGTCTCCAGCAGTCCGGAGGTCGGTGCGTACCTGGGGACTGATCTGCAGAGGCTGGGGATCCCAGTGGGAGGAATTGGAGTCTGAATTGAAAGGCGAACCCAACCCCAGAGCTCCTGGATTGGGCGCGCACCCGGTGGAGCTAATCGGGGGCGGTTGGCATAAGTGCCCGACCCGGCGCCCAGGCCTGCGGCTTGCAAGCCCCGATTCCAGAGACAAAAGCGATCGGCGAATGCAGGGGTGCGGAGCTCACACGTGGAGGGCCTGAGGCACAACCCAGACCTGTGGTGCTGAGTCCCTCCATGGGGGAGAAACAGAGGAGCTACATTGAAACCCACTGACGGGAGACACAGACCTCATAGACTCTGACTCAGGGTGGAAGTCAGGCGGCCCAGAGGAGGTGCTGCAAACTCCCGGCTACTAGGCTGGAGGCGGGAAGTCAGCTAAGAGTGCAGCCCAGGAAGACAGCAGGAGAGTCTGATACCTTCCCAGCCTGACGCTGTTGAAGCCAGCCAACAAAAGTCTTTTTATTTATTTATTTATTTATTTATTTATTTATTTATTTTTATTTCTCTCGTTTTCTCTTTGTTTCTTTGTTTTTTTTTCCCCAACCTCCTTCCTATCTGTCCTTCTATATTTTTTTAACTCCTTCTACCTTCCCTTCATTTGGTATTCCTAGTTTTCTCTTCCTTTTATTTCCTATTTTTTATTATTTTTTTTTATTTTAGGTTATTTTCAAATTATTTTCTTCTTTATCTTTCTTTTTCCCTTTCTTTTGCTTTCTTTTCCTTTGTTATCTCCCTTCCCCTCGCTTCTTTATCAACAGGTGAGACATTAAAACCTGGAATTGTGAAGAGAATAGGGTGGGAACCAGACAAGAGTCAGCCTAAAAAACAGTGTAACACAAAATTAACTTCGCTGCTTCAGAGAACTTCACAGATCAGTTTAAGAACCAGAGGTTATCAAGAAGAATCCCACAAACAATGGGAAGACAAAGAAACAATCCCCAAATGAAAGGAAAGGAGGAAGCCCCAGAAAGAATGATAAATGAAACAGAGACAAGTCAACTATCAGACATTGAGTTCAAAGCATATGTTATCAGGCAGCTCAGAAACTTGAGAAGCTAGATGAACTCACAGAAAACTACCAGAAACTACAAGGAAACTACAATGAACTCACTGAAAACTATATCAGCATGAAAAAGGAAATAGAAGTTATTCACAAGGGTCAAGAGGAAATGAGGAATACAATATCTGAACTGAAGAACACAATAGAAGGAATCAAAAGTAGGCTCGATGAGGTAGAGGATCGAATCAGCGAGCTGGAGGACAAGGTTGAAAAAAGCAACCAAAAAGAGCAAGAACAGGAAAAGAGGCTCAGAAAGAATGAAGAGGTATTAAGGGAAATGCAGGACAACATGAAATGTAACAATATTCGTATTATAGGGATACCAGAAGGAGAGGAAGAGCAGCAAGGGATGAAAAACCTATTCGAAAAAATAATGGTGGAAAACTTCCCTAATCTGATGAGAGAAAAAGCCACACAAATCCAGGAAATGCAGAGAGTCCCAATCAAAAGAAACCCTAACAGGCCCACTTCAAGACACATCATCATTAAAATGGCAAAATTCCAAGACAAAGAGAGAATCCTAAAGGCAGCGAGGCAGAAGCAGGAGGTAACATACGAGGGAGCCCCAATAAGGTTAGCAGCTGACTTCTCAATGGATACACTCCAAGCCAGAAGGGAATGGCAAGAAATATTCCAAGTAATGAGAACCAGAGGCCTGCAACCAAGACTACTCTACCCAGCAAGGCTCTCAATAAAGATAGATGGCCAAATAAGGAGCTTCCAAGACAAAAGAAGTCTAAAAGAATACACCTCCACCAAACC
>PVJI01026198.1:0-19343 GCA_004026765.1 Micronycteris hirsuta
GTGTAGCTCAGTGGATTGAGCGCGGGCTGGGAACCAAAGGGTCCCGGTTCGATTCCCTGTCAGGGCACATGCCTGGGTTGCAGGCCAGGTCCCCAGTGAGGGCCATGTGAGAGGCAACCATACATTGCTCTTTCTCTCCCTCTCTTTCTCCCTCCCTTCCTCTCTCTCTGAAAATAATAAATAAATAAATTCTTTTTAAAAAATGGTAATACTCTTGACAACAACAATAAGCTATGGCCTCCCTCCCTCCCGGCATCACTGGGAAGATCAAAGGAGAGAATGAGGAGGAGAGTGGTAATAACAATTGTTCCCATGTAGCTTCCTCCAGAAGCCGACACTAAGACGCAGACGTGACTGCAGTGCTCTGGTGGGGAGGGGATGCTGTAGGAGACGGAACGCGAGATGGAGGGGTATGCTCATGAGCACCTCAGGTAACTCCTGTTGGGCAGCTCTGGGACATGGGATGGGACACACACTTCAAAGAGATCCTAACCAAGGGGTAAGTAAGCTGGGTATTTGCTCACTGACTCCCCATGATTATTGAAGGCTGGTTTGGGGGATACTGACTCCATCACACCCCTGGTTGGGCAGATGCAAAGGCATCTGTGGGACCTCGGGAGCCAGTGTAGAATGTGCACCCACGTGGGACCCTAATAACTGGGGAACAATTGGAGACTGCATCACCAGACTTTTGTAGAGGAAGAAATGAACATTTAGCTCACTTTAGGTCTCTTTATCATGGCAGCCAAATCTGCATCCAGATCAATATAAAGAGGAGGAACTGGTCCCTGCCAATTGCTTCCATGCCCACTTTTCAAAGTCAGACACAACCACCCACTACCTTTTTAATCCGCTAATCATGAAAATAAATGACTCATGTCTGGTGTCTCAGAAATCAGAACAGTGCCCGAATGCCAAGATTTTCTTTTAACAACCAAACCTGGACATCTTCCATGGGGTTGATTAATTGCACTCATGGTCTCATTTCATGCCTTCCCACTGTTCAGGCCTTTGCAATGTGACTTTGCTGCTCTTCCCATCAAGAGGTGGGGTCTGCATCCCCAGCCCTTAAATCTGGACTGGGCTTGTGGCTTGTCTTGGCCAAAAGAATATAGGAGAGGTAATGGTGGGCCAATCCCAAACCTATGACTCAAAAGACTTTGTGTGCTTCTGTCCTCTCTTGGGACCTGTCGCCTTGAAAATAAGGTTGGAATAGAGGGTTAGATACTAGGTAGAGCATATATAATTCATGCCAGCCAAGACCTTCCTAATGCCTATCCCCCAGCTGACCACAGCCAGGCAAAAACCAGCCAAGATCAGCTGAGCCCAGCCCAGACCAGAAGAACCATCTACCTAGTCCAGCTTAAATTGCCAACCCACAAAATCATGAGCTTAAACAAAGGCTGTTGTTTTAAGCCACTGTTTCTTATTCTACGTGTTATTTAAGAGCTCAGAAGCAAAGAGCTAGAATCTTCTGGGGATCTCCAGGTGGGCTAGTAAACAGATATCACCTCTTGAAAAGGCTCTTGGCAATAGCTATCCCTACTTTGCATGCATACCCCCTTTAGTCCAGGAAGCCCTTTTCCGGGAATAGATCCTGCAGACACAGTTTTGCCAGTACTGAAAGATATATATCAAAGGTGAACACTACGGCATTGTTTATAATTTTTAAAAATACTGAAAACAATCCAAATATCCATCAATTGAAGACTGATTAAATAAATTATGCTATAGTCATATAATTGACCACTATGCAGCCACGAAAAAAAATTGGGTAGGGGCCCTGGCCAGGTAGCTCGGTAGGTTAGAGCATCATTCCGATACACCAAGGTTGTGGGTTTGATCCCTGGTCAGGGTACATACAAGAAACAGCCAATGAATACACAAATAAATAAGTGGAACAACTAATCAATGTTTCTCTCTCTCTCTCTCCATATATATATACAGGGAGAGAAAGAGAGAGAGAGGATATATATATATGTGTGTGTGTGTGTATGTATATACATACACACACACACACATATATATATACACACACATCCCCTCCCTTTCTCTCTAAAAAAATTTAATAACTTTAAAAAATTTTAATGAGGTAGGACCTTATGTGCTGACATAGAAAATGATACATTAGTGAAGGAAACAAGTAGCAGAACAAAATGCTTAGTATCATCTCATTTATATAAATTATGATGCTGAGCGTGTGTGTGTGTATACTCTAGAAAAATATGTTTATAGAATCATTTTTTAAATCTGAAAGTAGATCAAGAAAACTCTTCCTAGTGACTGGCTTTGTAGAGTTTCAGAGGATTCGGGGAGAGAGGATCTTGTTGATTTGGATTTATTTTCTTTAAATGGGTATCATCTTTGTAATGGAAAATAATCTCAGGGAATCTGTTGAGCAGGGAATGGTGCATGGAGCTTGTGGCAATGCATTTATCAGGTTTTTGGCCAATAGTTCTTGGACCACAAGCCAGCTTTGCTCTCAACTATCATTTTCAGGGCCACTGCCAGTATACATAGCCTTTTGTGGGGGTTAAGAAAAGGAGCCCATTTTCTAACTCCATCGGGTGGTCAGCAGAGTGTGAGCCGGACTCCCACCCCCCGCTCACCTCTCACAGCCTGGAGCAGTCGGCAACCTGTGCAACCGCCCACCCTCGGCACTGTGCTTACCAGTGACGGGCTGCTGTCTTTGGTGGATTGCGATGGAGACGGGGACTTGAAATGGAAGAAAAGGAAGGAGTCTTATTTATTTTTCATCGTGTGTGGAGCTACTGGGAAAACAAATTTCTGCACATAAATCTATGTTGGTATGCTGCTCGGAACCCAAGAGAATAAAAGCTAGGAGGAGGATGGAGGGGTGAAGTCAGGGCAGTGCTGAGGATGCCGCACTGCTAATGCATTCTCTGCCCAAGTGCGCCAACATTAAAAAAATGAACCAGTGGGAAACAGTTTCCAGAGCAGTCAAATTTGGAGGTGGCTGGCTTTTCCTAAAGCATCATTGGTGCTTTTCCAAAGCACCCTGTGAGGTCTTTTACAGAAAATTATCTACCTGTTAGAGAAAGTTCACTTATTATTTATTCATCCTAGAAATGCTTTTTTTGCAGGCCACCTACGTGTCAGGCATTGCACAGGGAGCAGGAGATGAATGATGAATGAGACAAATATGGCCACTGCCACCATGGCTTGGTCCATGAGCTGAGATACTACCCCAGTAAGCACACAAATGCATAATTACAGCACATGATGGGGCTATGAAAGAGGCCATGGAAGTGTCTAATGGGGTGATGATCTAGTCTGTGTGAGTCAGGGAAGGCTTCCTAGAGGAAAGGACACAAGCTGAAATCAGAAGAATAGGTAGGGTTTAACTAGATAAAAGGAAGAGGGGAAGATTTACCCTTATTCATTCAACAACATGTATTTAGTTCCTACTCTGGCCAAGCACTATTCCAATAAGAAGCAAGAGATCAGATAAGGCAGGAGACTCCTCCTTGCAAAGTTACCTCAGGATGGTTGTACCCGTTGGCCTCAGTGATCCTCCACGGTGGCCTGTCACCCATGGTCCCCTCCTGCTGGGTTCCAGTAGAAGGGAACTGTGCTCTCTTTTCATCCATCTCAGCCCAGGGGTAACAGCTCTTCAGCTGTTAGCCCTGGGTTCCTGCGCTATCCCTGGAATTCCCTTCATTCACCTCTTTCTAATCATTCCCTTGATAAACGACTCCTTAAATCCTTCTGATTTGAATGTGCCCTGTGTCTGGCTTGGGACCCTGACTGATATGGGAGGAAATCATAAATGACGCCTGAATTTGATGCCTAGACAAATGGGTAAAGGCTGGTACCATCTACAGAGATGAAGACTTGGAGAAGAGAGGGTTCAGGGTTGAAAGGGAACCAAAAGCTATTTTTTTGACATATTATTTAAGCTTCCTAATAGATGCCCAAGTGAAGATGTAGATTTGAATGCAATTCCTAGGTATATACACAACTCTGTATTGCAGGGTAGAGGTTGGAGCTAGACAGTCACATCTGGAAGGTACGTGTGACCACCTAGAAAGGAAGGATAATAAAGCACAGCAGAAAGAGCACATGCAAAGGCCCTGTGGCAGAGAGAGCGAGGCACTCTGATTTCAAGGAACTTGGAAAAAGCCCATGTGACTAGGGAAGAGGATATGAGAGTAGCCTGGGATGAAGCCACAGAAGCCCATGGAGAGAATTCGGGTCTTCATTTTAAGAGCCTTGGAAGGCAGTGAAAGGTTTTATTTAGGCAGACGGAATCTGAGCAGCATCTCTAAGTTCCGATGCCAGTTAAGGTGTGGAGAATGAATGAAAGCAAAGTCCCTGCTGACTACAGATGCATCACAAACGGATAAAGCCCCCTGAACACACAACAAGGACACTAAGATCTGGGCTCCTGCAATGTGTTCACACCGTTTCTCAGGGCCTTTGCTTTGGGCAAAGTAGATGTGCTCAGGGCGGGAAGCAGCATTAAAAGACATATAGGGACAGAGACCCCTCCCTCTCCTTCCCCACTTACCTTCCAGAGCCTATAGTGTGGGCACAGCAGTTTGATTTTCACACTCTCAAACTGCCTGGCCGGACCGTAGCCACGAAACACAGGAGGTTTCAGGCGAGGCTCACACCAGCTAGAGGTGTCAGAGCTGGTGGGGAGGCAGAGGCTGGTTCCCAAGGTGGGGAGAAGTCACAGCAATAAGAATTATAAAAATGGGCCAGGAAAGAAAATTCAGAATATGGTCACCCATCTAGTGCAGAAAACAGAACCCTAAAAAGCTTTCAGACATACCCCCTCCCACTTTCCCGGAACCATTAAAATGCCCCTGGTACCACACAGCAGAAGAAAAAAGACACAAGCTATTAAGTTGCATTTCTCTCTGAAACAGCAGCATGATGATTTCCCGTCGGTGACCTACATTGTGACTGCAGCCACGGCTGAATCTGCAGAACCTGACTCCCGCTCAGGTAAATGCAAGACACCGGAGTCGGCTGACTTGTCGATGCTCATTCTGAGTGAGCAGCAAGGGGAAGGGGATCAGCTCATCTTGAACCTGATGCTTTTGACTCTCAATTCACTTAGCTTCCCCTGCCTGGGAGCTGGCTCTGTGCCTCTGCAGTGACTGTGCTCCCTACAAAGGCCACACGTGGCTCAGGAAGGCTCTGCAGTCGCAAAGCAGCTTTTAGGGAATCTGATGGTTTTAAAATCAGAGTTTACAAAAAACAATTCAGGGTGATCACTTGCATTACAAGATGATGCCTTTTCTTTTTCAAATGAATTCACCACTGGGTTCCAGTAAACATGTGTGCTCTCCTCATGCAATGAAGTTTTTGTTTATAGAGCATAAACTCAGAGAATAAAAGAGATCTGCAGAAAGATTACTAATAGCCAAAATCAAGCAAACATTCAAATTCAAACAAACAATAATAGCCAGGCAGGCATTGTTTCAAGGTCTTTATAGTTACTCATTTAACCTTCACGACATTTAACCTCTGAGATAGGGACAAGTATTGTATTCATCTGACAGATGAGGAAGCTGAAGCCCAAGGAGGCTATTTGTCCTCTTCTAATAAGTAGAAACACCAGGATTCAAACATGGAGGGTTTCCATCTTGTGAGTCAGTGGGAAAATATGGCCTTTTTGACACATGAGGTTCAAGGAACTGCATAGAATGCCTCGTAATGTCCCTTCGATGGACATTCTAGGGTATTTATCCCCTGGCTCTTGTCCCCATCCCCCCCCCCCCCCACCGCGACTGAAGGTTACTCCTGGGCATGTTAACTTCCCAGCCCTTCCAGCCTGTGCCCGGGCTCAGTGGCCTTCTGGGCTATGGAAAGGAGATTGCAGGCAGAAAAGCACAGGGAAGATAAAGCACATGCTGAGGCTATAAAGCTCCCAGGGCCATGGAGCTGTCCGTGGCCGCGGTGCTGAAATCACATCCGCAGAGGAGACGTGGTACAGATCACAAACCTCATCTGCTCCAGAGACTGGTGGGCAAGCTGTCCTGCTGCCATCAATCCAAAACCAAAAGTGGCCCTTCTCTGCTGTAGGTTTCTTTCTGAACAAAATGACTTTTCAAGGGCAGACATGTGAGCCAAGCTTAACAATCAGAGGCCTGCCTTGGGATTTTCTGTTTGAACTAGTGATGAGGACAACCTCCTTCTCTGGATTTGTGATGCGAGAAAAGTGTGATGCTGTGGCTGTTGGAAGCCATACATCTAATCACGTGGAAAAGTGAGCCTGTATTATGAGACTAGGAGTCTAATACACTGCGGGATGTATTAGTCTGCGATCTTTTGGTTTCAAGTGAGAGAAACCCAATTCAAACCTACTTAAGCAAAGAAATAGGGACTTATGGGCTCACGTTATTGGGGAATCAAGGAGTATATGTTCAACTCAGCTCAAGCATGGCTGAATCCAAACGCTTAACCAATAACCAATCTCCTTCTCTTTCTCTTCTCCTCCTCCCCCTCCCAAATGCTTAATACCATGTCCTGCTTGGCTTCACTGTACACCATGGCCCCCTCCAGCCCCATACTTTCATTCTTCTAGTTTAGCAATCCAGTGAAAAGTATACTTCTTGCTTTCATCATCAATGTATCAACCGCAGAGAAGTCTCTTATTGGCCCAGACTGGTCATGTGCCCACCCCTGTAGCTGGGGTTTGGGAAGGACAGGCCGCCATGATTCACAACCCTCGGGACCACAGAGCAGGAGCTGGCAAACTACAGACCACGCACACAATCTAGTCTGCCACCTGTTCTTGTAAACAAAGTTTTATTAAAATAAAGCCACACCCATTCATTTGCATATTGACTAGAGTTGCTTTTGTGCTACAATGGCAGGCTTCAGTAGTTGTGAAAGACACTCTGTAGCTGTAAAGCCTAAAATAATTACTAGCTAGCTCTTTGAGAAAATGCTTGCTGACCCCTGCCATGGGCAATGGGAGAGGAGTTCCTCTCTTGCTTATAGCAAAACCCAGCACTTCTTATTGGCTGTGTCACCTTGGCTATACCACAACCTCTCTGAGCTTTGGGTTCTTTATCCTTAAGATAGAGATAACAATACCTTCTTCACAGGATGAATGAGTAAATGGATGGATGGATGCATACACACATGCATACATACATAGAGAATCTCATACTAAAACTTCTTTGTCCGGCATTGCATTCCTATGGAGTAAGACTTAATTGGGAAACAGTCAATCTGGAACAAGTTAAATGGGAGACATGCCAGGGAAAAGCTCTTCTACAATAAATGAAGACCTTTACAGAGTCATACACACAGAAAGCACTTGATACATGGTTGACCAGAAAAAAGAGTTAATGAAAACCCAAAGAGAGCAGCGCGGCCCACTGAACGAGAGCCGAGTGAATAAGTTTGTGAAGGTACAGAAGAACGACTTTCAGCATTTCCTTCTCCTTCCTCCCCGCTGAGATCCTAACGCAATTATTTCTCAATCACAAGAAAGCAATTTTGTCCCCATTGTGCAGAGAGAAGAGGACGATCCTGGCTTTGATGTGCAAACACTCATGATGTTCAGGTACAAAGGCATGTGCCTGCTGGCCCAGAATGCACTGGGTTGCTTGTTGGGGGGTGGGGTGAGGAAGAGGGGGGTTTGTTCAAAGCTTCTATGAAAATAAAGTGTTTTCCTTTTAATCATAAGAAGTGCTCCCGGACTAACTGTCCCTTACTTGCTCACAGAAGGTAAACCACCCACTGTTAACGGAACATTCTGAAGACTGAAGAGGAGACGAAACTTTAAATGCCACATTTGCTTCCTGTCCAGAGCCTCTTACTCTTTCCGGGACTCAACTGCCTCATCTGTAAAATGGGGGGACAACTCTTTGGGTCCATGAAGACCCCTTCTAGGCACATAGACCAAATTGTGTCTCTAATGACTATTCCGCTCTATTGAGTGAAACTAACCCAAACAAGAATCCCAGATGCCCCTTTACCAACCACTTACTGTGGACCAGGCTCTCTGCTGGGTGCTCTACACATGTCACCTCTTAGAGAGGCTCTGCCCTGCCCAAGGCCATCCACTGAGTCAGTGCCAGTCAAGATTTGAACTTAGGTCTGTCTGCCAAGAAACCCCACACTCCTAACCTTTTTACACTTGAGGAAACGGAGGCACCAAAGAACTAAGTGAGACAACTTACTGTCAAATGATTCAGCAGGAAAAAATTGGGTACTGTCCTCTCAACTTTTCTGCAAGTTTGTGATTATTTCGAAAATTTTTTCTAAACCTATAACAAATATTATCTCTACTACACAAGGTACAGGTGCTAAGAACAGAGTCTGGCATGAAGTAAGTTTTCAAGCAATATTAGCTGTTATCATTAGCAGCCTCTTCTTCTTCCTCCTTCAAACCCAGGTAGACAGACCAAGAAGCACTAGAAGTGAAGGTCAGCTCATCTCCCCTCCCGGGCACCAGCCCAACAGCAACTTCCATCTATCAATGAACTGACCTGCCTCTATGTATCAAACACTTAGCCGTTCCTACAGACACAGCAAAACACTTGTTTTCTTTAGAGCATTTTTACTGACAAGTCGCACAATCCATCAGCAAATTCTACTGGCTCTGCCTCCAACACATGCCCGGAAGCCAACACAGCTCATCCCCTCCTCAGCTGACACCCGGGAATGCGCTCTCATCCTCCCTCCCCTGCGTCACTGTACCTGGCTTCCGAATAGTCCCCTTGCCTGTACCCTGATCCCCTGTGTAGGCTACTCTCCACACAGCAGGCAACGGCACGATCCTGATTAGAAAAGAGGGAAGGGAAAAGAAAACCAGACCCCATTACTCCTCTGGCTAAATTTTTCCAGAAATGCCCTACTTTGCTCAGAAAGGAAGCCAGTGACTTTACAGGGGTCCACACGCTCCCCCCTCAGCCTGGCCCCTGATCTTGCTCACTCTGCCCCAGCCATGCTGCTCCCCATGGTGCGCCTACTGGGCGCCCCTGCGCTAGAAGCGTTCGCCTTTAATACAATGACTCAGCCAGGTACATATTTTTTTTCCTCCCACTTTACAGGTGAGGACACTGAGGCTCAAGGGGCTTGAGGACATTACCTGAGATTTCATGGCTGAAAACTGGTCGACCAGGATTTGGACCTGCATCAGCCCAATCAAGAGGCCTGCGATTATTTCTCTAGTCCACACTCTCTTCACAACAACTATGTTTTTAAAATTAACTCCTCTGAAATCTCTCTTAAGCAGAACGCATATTCCCCAGTGAATGTGAACTGACCACAGGATCACTGTCACCAGGATACACTAGCACATGCGGCATATCAAAGCATGTGCCATGGGACATTGATCCTCGGCGAAGTGATCGAGATATGGAATTAATCCTGGAGATAATAAATTTCCTTATTGTTCAAGCCTGCTGAATCAGGATTTTTTGCATCCTGATTGATACAAACAGCTACCTTTGATTGGGCATTCATTTTGCTCCCACAGCACAGAGTAGCATAACTTTGCCACTGGACTGAGTATTGTACATTCATCATCAAATTTAATCCTCACAGTGACCCAAGAGGCAGGTGGTGTTATTAATCTCATTTTTTAAAAAGATTTTTTATTTATTTAATTTTAGACAGAGGGAAAGGGAGGGAGAAAGAGAGGGAGAGGAATATCGATGTGTGGTTGCCTCTTGCATGCCACCCACTGGGGACCTGGCCTATAACCCACGCATGTGCCCTGACTGGGAATCGAACCAGCAACCTTTTGGTTCAAAGGCCAGAGCTCAATCCACTGAGCTACACCAGCCAGGACTATTAACCTCATTTTATAGAGAGGAAACTAAAGCTCAGAGACAATATAATAATTACCCAGAGACCCCCCCCAACTGATGAGTGGGGATTTGAACCCAGGGTGGAAGCCCTGTATTTTACCACTCTTCTACAAAACAGCCTCCCTTGACTATCTACAAACTGTCTGCTCCTAACCCCCTTCATTCAAAACCCCATTCATATTTATGAACTGATTCAGAGAACAGCTGTTGCAGCCATGGACTTATGAATCAGACCTACTGGAAGCAATTGCAATCTTCGAACAATTCTGTGAAGATACTTAAGAGCCATCCTATGAAATCCAAACCAGATGTGACTTACCGCCAAGGATAGCAACTCAAGTTCCAGCTGGAGGGGAAATCTGCAGAGGAGAGCAATCTCTGCTCTGAAACACCCTACACCTGCCTCCCCGAAAGCCAGATTCCAATTTAGTTCAGGCGCTGCCTGCAGAAATTTTTTTTTTTTTTTGATTGGGATAATCTTAAAACCCAGTTCAAGAGCTTTTTGCTCGAGTGATTGAAGCACACCTTTCAGAAAACAACAAGACTTCCTGGCAATAAAACTGAGCAGAGCTATAAAATGCCTGGATGATCTATACACAAAGAATCTAGAAAAAGCACGGAGATAAGAATATCATTTGACAAAACCAAAGAAACCAGCAGATGTTTAATGAAACCAAGTATGCTAACTTCAGATGAAGCAGAAACTCACCAACAGAGGTTAGACGATACAACCCTTTGTCGTGGGGTCAAAAGAATCAAAACAAAGAGCACAACAGAACCAGAGACCTGGAAATAAAGAACTGACAGTGACCAGAGGGGATGGGGGGATAACAGGGGAAAAAAGGGAAGGGTCAAGTCAACAAACATGGATAAAGGACCCACGGTCACGGACAACAGGGTGGGGACTGACTGTGGGAGCGGGGGTGGGGCAGGGGAGTGGGGGGCAGGGGAGAGCAAAGGGGGGGATTGAGAACAACTGTAATTGAACAACAATAAAAAAAGGGTAGCATTAAACTTAATAATGCCTTGTGGTATGATCTAATAAACTAGCATTTCAAACTCTAGACCTCATACGTTTTATTTCTGCAACACATGGTTACTTCAAGTTTGACTTATCAGTCAAAATTCTTTACATTATTACAGAACAAAACCTGACTTTATAAGTTGTTTATTTAAATGAGAATTTTTCTTTCAAGTCAATGAAACCACCAGGTTACAGCTTCAGGTACAGCTGGATCCAGGCTGTCAAATGATAGAATAAAAGCTTGGACTCTTCCCCAAGACATGATTCTACATTTCTCTATTAAATGAATGAAGGCAGCTGAACTTTAAGATACAAGAGCCTGCTTACCTCTCTCCTAAAAATATAGTCACAGATTGCCACAATTTCTAGCACTTCTCTGAGGTTAAAAGTCTAACATCCACATTCAACCACATCTTACACCCCTCTCTGAGCCAGGCCACTTACAGCATGCTGTTCCAGGCAATAACTAGAATCCTGAGATAGGCTCACCAGAGTAAGCAGGTAAACAAGCAGTGATTGCGTTGCACAGCTTTGAATGTAATGGAGCCAGGGCGCAGGCTGGCTGCAAGAGGCAAAACTTAAATGGCGACCTTTTCAAAATTTGCCTTCTTCAATGCAACTGCTAGCCTGTGGCTGCAACCAGGCATCCATCAGGTCTCATTAGTACATTTATAGTCAGACGATTTTGAACACCCAGAAAACGAAAATGTGCCCTAATACAACTGCCCCTGCCCTCTTTCTTAACAAGCTTCTCCACGTTTGACTGCTCAGTGTGTGGCAGCCACCCTCCACGCCCAGACACACAAACAGCCCAGGAAGAATGACTGCACTTACACGGCCATGAGTTTCCCCCACCGTCTACGCTGGGGAGCTGGGGGCAAGCAGGATGCTTCAGAGGAGAGGAGGAAACTGACAAAGAAGAGGAAAAGAAAATCTAAAGCGTGGAGGAGGAGGGAACATCAGGGACTAAAAGGGTTCCCACTTGTCATGTTCATCATTCTTCACGCTCTTCTGCTCCACGCCCCTCAGAGATTTCAGGAAGTTATTGAGATTTGCAAAGGGTACTAAATTCCGCCACCACGATCCTCTACCTCCGCAGAACCCACATGCACTCTGATTTCTTTGGCGGTTGATTCAATCAAAGTTTTGTGAACTAAGCATCTACTGCCTCAGACTGGGAGGCTATTCAATTCAAAAAATATGTATTGGGATTGAGTGCACGCCAGGATAACTGTTCTGAGAAGAGAGAAGGAGGGAGAGAGGGAGGAGAAAGGAGAGGAGGGGAAGAGGAAGAAGAGAGGGGAGGGGAGGGAGGGGAGGGAGGGGAGAGGGAGGAGAGAGGAAGAACAATTGATGAGCATCCATGTAATGTGTCATGTGGCAGTGTAGTGCAATGGTTAAGGTCACAGCCTTCAGCCAGCCCTGTTTTGAACCCTGAGTCCACTATTCCCCAGCTGTGTGACCACTGATGAGGTACTAAACCTCTCTGAGCTTCCATTTCCTTGTCCATAAAATGGAGATAATTGCCCAGAGCTGCCCGAGCTGTTGTGAGCACTCAGTCCTGTGCCTGACACATCAGTCAGGACCCAACAACTGGCAGACATTACCACGGTCACCAGGTCCCACCCTCCCCCAACCCAGGTGGCAATGCAATGCAGTTGATGGGGCTGGAGCTGACACTTGGCCTGAGCCCTTCAGTGTTCTCCAGCCATTTCCAGCTGTCAACATCTGCATCTTCGTGAGGCTTTTGACAGGACCACAGAAGCCTCCCTTGTCGTGCAAGCAGAGCAACAGAAGAGCCGAAACATTAATTAGCCTCACTCCACTCCCTACTGCCCTCCCCCACTGCTCCCACCCCCAGGAGGTAGCCTTCTACTACTCACCACTCCCTGGCCCACACTGGAGGCCTGGTCAGCGCTGCCCCCATAGTGGCCACCTTCCCTTTCCCTGTGTCACTCCCACCCCCTTCTAGCACCTCCCACATAAATCACGTGCATAGGGTCAGTTTCTCAGTGGAGGCTCAGGGAGGTTAAGGCAACTGCCTAAGGACACACAGCTATTAAGTAAGGATGGCGGATAGTTTTGAACTAGATGTGCCTCATTCCCTAAAGGCTGTGATCACTTACCATCTGGTCCCCCCAAAATTAATGACATATCAGCGCTTAGGGAGAGCGACACCAAACAAGAGGACTTTCCCTGGGTACCCACACTAAGCAGAAAAGGCTGCTGACCTCAGCAATATTCTCCGTGTCCGTGTTTCGCCAATGACAGGGTGCATTTCCTCTACCAGCCTGAGTTTCCTCATCCCGACGTAGGGCGAGGTGGCAACACTCTGCATGCTCCATCCCGGGCTACTTGAATAGATAATTTGGGAAGCATTTCCAGAGACCTACCTGTTGCCAAAACCAGGTATTGAAAATCAGAGTCCTGGGAGTAAAATAAGGAGGGGCAGTTCTGGACTTGCCAGCTGCCTCCTGGAGCCTCACACTGACGTACTAAAGGCTCAGAGATGTCCCGCGGTAAACAACCCCGTGTAACCCATTGTTCTGCAGGCTTCTCCAACTACAGAATCCTCTGGGTGTTATCCATTGTCAAGGTCCCTGTAAAAATAAGTGTTCCGTGGAACACATCTTGGCAAACGGTACTTTAGGGATTGATTCGAGGTACGGGCCTTCATTTTGCTTGTGATGTAGGATTTAATTAACTCGGATGGTTATCTAATTAATGTGTGTGGATCTGCTCATTGGAATGAGATGTGCATGGGCTTAAGTAGCAAACTGGGTGCCGAGAAGCCAACACCAACTAGATTCATCAGGGGAATATCACGGTGCCAAGTGGCAGCTACTTACTATCTGTGTTGCAAGACGCCAGAAATCCCAAGCATGTAAGAGAACCGGGTAGACTCCGGAAAGGACCATCAGAAACCCCTGTCTTTGGGCTCTTGCTGTTGATCACGGGTTGTGTGATATGATGATGAGGGGACGGATCTAAGGACTCCTCCTCAGTGTTTGTTCCTCCTGCTATTTCAGAGCCCTGGAGGGCAGGATCTGTTCATTTGGTCTCTGGTACTGAGCCTATACAAGCAACTTAGGGAACATCTGGGAAATGAATGAGTGGGGAGTGGGTAGAGCGAGTGAAGGAATGAATGAGTTCAGCTATACCCACACACAGCCCTGAATCCCACCAGCCTTTACCCAAGCTCATCCTACTGAGACTGGCTAAATGATAAGAGTGGCCCTTTGGGGATGCTGGACCACTGCGAGATGGCTGAGATTAATTACACCACGGCCAATACCTCAGCAGCGCGGATTTGCAAGTCTTAATTACATGCAGAGGGCCTGGCAGGAATGCTCCATCGCCAAGCTACCTCAGACCCCAGAGTCTCCAGGGTTATTCTTAGCCCACTTTCTCTTCTGCTCCTGACACCGCCACCTCCCTCCGGGAACCAGGGGACAAAGACAGAGTGGAGATGCCCTCCAGGCCACCTCCACTCAAGACCTAGAGTGGAGAGAGGGCTCCTCAGGCTGCAGGGGTTTCTTTAACTCTGGCCTTAGCCCTCAGGGCTCATGAGGGGAAGATGTCTTCTTGGATTTGGGGGAAACGGCTCAGCCAGAGGTGACGGTGGGGAGCTGGGTCCTGGCCCAGACTCAGATCTGCGTTACAAATGCCTCTCAAATCCATCTGGGAAGACGGGGTGTTTTTGATCCAGTCTGTTCTCCCCCCTGAGCTCTGAGGGACTCAGGCCTTGGATCAGCATTTGACCTTGGGTTTGGGGGCACCTGATAGATGATTTCCCCCATGTGTGACTGGGAGAATCAGTAAGGGACCAAGTGAGAAAGGAAAGGAGATCATTTGAAAAGCAGGCTCAGGTTCAAATCCTAGCTTGCCAGCTGTGTGGCTCTGAGCAAATTGCTTAACGTCTCTGAACTTCAGTGACACCATCTTTTTGTCATTAAATCCTCCCACTGCCTGGTTCCTGGACACTTAAAGCATAAGTATCACTGGGACTCCTCTTCTAAGATGCAAAAATCTCTTGAAAAGTCTGCAACCCAACCTTGAACAATTGGAATCATAAACAGCCAGTCGTTTGGCAGGGGCCTGAGGTCAGGAGGCAGCAGATGGGTGCGTTTTGATTACAGGAAAGAAAGAGGAAGAAGCGCAGGGCAGAAGGCGCTCCCAGAGGAAGGTAGAACAGGGCTGATGCCTGGGAGGGTCCCGGTGACAGGATCCAGGCCTCAGTTTCCCCATCTCAAACAACAGACAATATAGAGCAAACTTACAGAGTAGGAACTAGCTTCCAGACAACCTGCTTGAGGCATTGCATGTTCTCTCTTCATGTTTATAAAAACCTCATTTTACAGATATGGCTCTTCAGAGGCACTGTAATCTTCTAACAGCGCTGGGGAGTAGAGGACATTCCACAAGAAGGGAACGAGGAATGAAAAGAAGTCACTGAAAAACAAGCCCGCCGTGCCCCAAAGGCTCCAGGACCTGCCATGCTCTGCAGCCAAGATCTCTGTGCAGACACAGCATCCTGGCTTGAGTGGGTCCCTGAGCAGGGCTGGCTGGCATAGACACCCTTCCCTCCTTTGCTTCCTCTAGACCCAGTTGGCCCAATGCTCCTGAAACAGTTGCCATGGAGATGACTCCTCCAGTGGCCGGAGCAGGGAACTGGGCTGAGTGGCAGGAGGCTGAGAGAAAGGGATGGCATGGGGTCTGGAGAGTGAGCGCTGGAGGCCCTGGGGACATGGTGCCAGAGTTTACCAGATGGCTGGGGGCAGGAGGCCAGCCCATCCCACAGGGCAGGTCCCCGGCAGTGCCAGGGTCTGCCGGGCTCTCCTCAAAGCTACCAGAAAAACAGTAACAGCAAAAAGCACAGAAACACAACCGAGAAGCAAGCCCTCCTCACCAGACGCTGCCTCTGCTGGCTCCTTGATCTTGGACTTCCAGCCTCCAGAGCTGTGAGAAATCAATCCCTGCTGCTTGCAAACCACCCGGTCTGAGGTGTTTTGTTACAGAAGCCCAAACGGAGCAAAATGGAGAATGCTCTAACTCGGACCCTCTGGCCTCCCTCCTACAACAGAACCAATGGATAATCCAGGGCCATCTCCCCGCCTCCAGATCCCATCTACAAAGTCCCTTTGGCCACGTAAGGCAACATTCGCGGGTTCCAGGGGTGAGTGTGGGGCCAGGTTTGGGGGCCACTGTTCAGCTGACCATAGCTGGCAGTGGCTGAGCCAGGATTCAAAGCCCCACGTCTAACTACAGAGTCAGGCCAACAAGGGCATCCTTGACACCTCACTTCCAGGCAGGGCAGTGCCTGGCCTACCCAGCCAGCACCCTGGGGGATTCCCAGAAAGCCAGGCCCTAAACAAACTCAGTGTGGAGGCCAATGTCCCAGATTCACACCCCAAGATTCTCGCCCTCACACATGCATCCAGAGGATCCAGTTAGCGGGACCAGGAAAACTGCAGGCTTTGGAGTCAGCCCTGGGCTTCAGCCTCCACAATTACCTCTACCAGCTCTGTGACCTTGTGCAGTCACTGGGCCCTCTCTGAGACTCAGTTTCCCCATCTGTAAAGCGGGTGCAATGAGACACACCTTACAGGGCTGCTGTGTAGGTTAAATGAGAGAAAGGGCTTAACACAGACCAGGCACAGAGTTGGAGCTCATTAGACTAAAATTATTATTATTGTTGTTATTGACAAGGTCCAACTTTGTCACCAGCCAGTCCTTCCTGAACAGCCTTATTTACACCCTGGATGCTCTCCTTAGACTTGACCTTGAAGATCTTCAAGGTTACAAAGTAAAACTGCCTCCGAGGGCCCAGGCACTCTATAGGGAACTCCCCAAATGGACAAGAGGGGCCCATTCACAGGTGATGGGTTTCACAGAACAAATGTGAAATGTTAGCAACTCCCCAAGAGGCAAATGACAAGAGGCAAATGATGGCCAGACTTCCACCCCGATTCCCAGGCCCAATAACGGGGTGTGCGTTCTGAGACCCGAGGTCACAGTGTACTGAACCCCGATCCCGCTGACAGCCTTTTTCAAAAGCCAGCTGTGCGACGTGGAAGACGAAACGAGAAGGAAGCAGGCGGAATTGTTCCAGCCCTGAAAACACGCTCAAGTCTGTGATTAAAAGGCTCCTGGAGTGTTTCCAAATGAATAGCCCACCCCCCAAAAAAATATTTTGACAGGCGGTTGAATTATTCAATAGGCGTTGTTCCTTACTTAAAGCAGAGCGTGGGCTGGCAAGAGGTTATTTTGTTTCTACTTTATTTGTTCGCCCCGGTCTTTCTAGGCAGGGTTTCATTAGAGCTCCAAGAACGCCACGCTGCAGAGCGGGAGGAAATGCAGAGCGACACTAAGATCCTGGTGGACGCTCCTATATTTGACAAATGCCCCCGCCACTAGCCATATGCACATCCATTTAAATGAAGGAGTAGGAGGGACAGTTACCCTACTGCAGGCTGCTAATTCCCTTGAGGAGACTCTAATTATTTTTCCTTTTTTTTTTTTCCTCTTCCTGGCAAGAACAATGGCAGTTACATAAGAGTAGTTCTGTTCGGCAGAACTAAACGTTGAAGTAAGAAACGACGAGGACGGCTTCTCTGCAGGAGGCTCTGGGCTGGATGCATAAGGACCCGGGCAGGGGTCACTCACGGAACAGTGGTGGGACCATGTTCTCAGGCAGAACAATTACACTTGTCCTGGGATAATAAAACGAGTGGCCGGCTGGCCGTGTCTCATAGCGGTACAGGACTACCTTCCTTTGTCTAAACTCAAAACCATGGGTTTTATCAGCCAGCTCTGTCACATAAAAATGAAAAGACAGAATCGTGACTGATCGACAAAACTGATGAACAAACTACCAAGTAGAAAAGAAGAATGCTCTGGGTCTGCCTAAATGGCCCCTGGGAGCGTTTCTGCTGGCTGAAAAGTCCCATTCTCTAACGGTGCATTTACGGAACAAGTATTTATTGAGCACTTGCTGACTTCGAGGCACTATTCTAGGCACCGGGGAAACGGCAATGAATGAGAAGACAAAGTCCTTATCTTCGGAGAATTTACATTCCCGTGGGGAGAGACCAACTGTAAACAAGAATGTAAGTGCATGAAACAATCTCAGGCAAATTAAGTGTGTTCAAGACAAAAATAAAATAAAATAATGGAATACAGAGGGGCTGGGTAAGAGGCTACTTTTGATAGATCAGAGAGGATCTACCCAAGGGAGAACCATTTGAACTGAGAGGCTAGGAGGAGGAGAGGAGCCAGCCAGGAGGAGTAGCAAGTGCAAAGGTCCTGAGGCAGAAACAGAGGACATGAAAGAACCTGAGGCATGGTGTGGCGGGAGCCAAGGGAGCCAGGGGCAGGGGGTGATGAAGAAGAGGAATGGAGGAAGATGAGGTGAGAGAGATGAGCAGGGTCATCTTGTTGCTACACTACAGGCTGTCCAGAGAGCCTGAGCTTTATCCCAAATGCAATGGAAAGCCATCGGTGGTCTTCAAACAAGGGTGCGAGGATGAAACAATTACTCTGGCGGATCAAGAAACACCCTGGGAGGCCCGGCTGGTGTAGCTCAGTGGATTGAGTGAGGGCTGGGAACCAAAGGGTCCCGGTTCGATTCCCAGTCGGGCACATGCCTGGGTTGCAGGCCAGGTCCCCAGTGAGGGCCATGTGAGAGGCAACCACACATTGCTGTTTCTCCCTCTCTTTCTCCCTCCCTTCTCCTCTCTCTAAAAATAAATAAATAAAATCTTTATTAAAGAAAAGAAAAGAAAAGAAACACCCTGGGAGATGTGTTGCCTTTTCTGTCACCATGGACACGAGAACCTTCGGCCCACTGTGTATCCCACTTGTACTGGGGTTTGATTTTACAGAAAGATGGCAGGCTCGTTTGGGGGGAGCATGGTCTGTGATTTATTCAACATATATCACCAGGCACCTATTCCAAGCATTGTTCTGGGGGCTGGGGCTACAGCCGTGAAGAAAAAAGACCCAGTCCATCATCATACACAGCTCGGTCATCAATGCCAGACAGTGGAAGGGAGGGGACATACCCAAGAAGGCAGAGCACCAGTGAGGAGCACCTCATGCAGGGCCTGAGGGGTGTGAGGTGGCTTCTGAGAGAAGGTAAACTGAAGGGCAGGCAGGGGGTGGAAGGGGAGAAGGAATGACACTCCAGAGAGACAGAATATCATGTGCAAAGGCCCAGGGGTCACGGAGAACACTGAAAGGACAGCATGACCACATGACAGGAACAGAGGATGTGAAGGTGGAACAGTCACAGAGCCTCATCAATCACATGAAGAAGCTTGGTCCTTTTCCCAGGGGTTGCAGAGGGTCCCGCAAAAGAGTCAAGCTGTAGCAGAAGGAGCTGACAATCAGATCTGCATGTGAGAGAGATCAAACTGCCCTCAGGCGGAGAAGAGACTGGCCAGGGCCGTGATGAAGGCAGGAGGAGAGTGGTGTGGTCATTCAGGTGAGAGACAGGAGGAGCCTCACCTAGAGGA
>PVJI01026199.1:0-19248 GCA_004026765.1 Micronycteris hirsuta
TGGTATTTGTCCCTCACACCTGGCTTATTTCACTTAGCATAACTCTCTCCAGTTCCATCCATGCTGTTGCAAAGGGTAGGAGCTCCTTCTTTCTCTCTGCTGTGTAGAATTCCATTGTGTAAATGCACCATAGTTTCTTGATCCACTCATTTGTAGATTTGCTCTTAGGTTCCTTCCAGCACTTGGCTATTGTGAATTGCGCTGCTATGAACGTTGGGGTGCATAGGTTCTTTGGGATTCGAGTTTCAGGGCTCTTCGGGTAAAATCACAGCAGTGGAATTTACTGTGGGTTTACCCAGTTAAGTCAAGTCTTTTTCACCATTTATCAACCTACACCCTCTTCTCTCTCCTCCTCCCCGTTCCGACACAAACACTAAAGTGGTTTCTGCGTCTCTGAGTTTATCTTTATTACTTTTTGCTCAATCTCATGCCCCTCCCCACGCCATCCATCCAGCCCTTCCCCACAGCTGTGAACCCGCTCTCTACCTGTCCCATCAGACTTTATTATTGACAGGCTTCAGTTCCCCATGCCTTGTGTGGCCTTGAGAGAAGAGAGAATAAGGAGACCTTCAAATATTTTGTGTTTTTTTCTCTTAAACATACTTCTCAGTGTGCTGGTGGGACATATGCTGTGTGGACACTCCCAGATTGTGAAATCGGACTTAGATGATAAACCCACTCCATCACTCCTGTCCCCCTAAGCTCTTCAATTACTACGTCCACATCAAAGAAAGGAGCAGCAGCTTTTCCATGTCACAGTTTGTAGGCATCACTGAGTGCTTTCTTGAGCCAACTGCCCCCTAAACATTCAGAGCCTTTTCTGTTGGCCCAGGTGTAGCCGCAGATGTAAATGCAGAACCTCTGCCTCGTGGGCCCGAATTAATTAATTCATTTAAACCAATTCATGTTTCTTTTTAACATTATTATCTACCATTCATTATTTGCAGACATATTGCGTGTTTTTCTTTTTGTATGTATTTCAAAAGGCAGGCTGTCTTCTAGTGGAGCTCACTTCCTCATTCCTCGTGGTTCACTCTTGTTTTCAGAAATATATTGTGTTGTAAAGGACACGTAGACAAAACCAAGGGGGAGGGTGGAAGCAAGGGAAGGAGGCGGGATTGGGTGGGGTTGGGGAGAGGAGAAGGGAGACCATGCAGACAACTGTAACTGAACAATGATCAAGTAATTTAAAAATTTAAAAAAATGAATATTGTATTCATTATGCAATTACAGTTTTCCCAATTTTTCTCCCTTTATCCCCCCTCCACTCTACACCCTCAACCCTCCAGCATTCCCCTCCTTAGTTCATGTCCATGGGTTGTACATATAAGTTCTTTGAATTCTCTGTTTCCTATACCATTCTTAACCCCTCCCCGTGTATTTTATGCCGACCAATTATGCTGCGTATTCCCTGTACCTTCCCCTGTATTAGTCCCCTCCTCTTCCCACCGACACCCTCCACGTGATGTCCCTTTCTCTGATTCTGCTCCTGTTCTAGTGGTTTGCTTAGTTTTTGTTTCTGTTGTTTTTCTTTTTCCTTAGCTTCAGCTATTGATAGTTGTGAGTTTGTTGTCATTTTACTGTTCATAGTTTTTGACCTTCCATTTCTGAGTTAAGTCTCTTTATCACTTCACATACTAAGGGCTTGGTGATGATGAACTCTTTTAACTTGACCTTTTCTGGGGAGCACTTCATCTGCCCATCCACTCTAAATGAAAGCTTTTCTGGATAGAGTCATCTTGGATGCAGGTCCTTGCCTTTCATGACTTTGAAGACTTCTTTCCAGCCCCTTCTTGCCTGCAAGGTCTCTTTTGAGAAATCAGCAGATCGACTTAAGGGAATTCCTTTGTAGGCAACTGTCTATTTTTCTCTTGCTGTTTCAAATATTCTCTCCTTATTTTTAATCTTGGGTAATGTCATTATGATGTGCCTTGGTGTGTTCCTCTTTGGGTCCAATTTCTTTGGGACTCTCTGGGCTTCCTGGAAGTCTGTTTCCTTCACCATAATGGGGAATCCAATGAGTTTGATTTTCTGGCGCGTGAGCTTGTTTATTGTTTTTTGATTGGTTGTTATCCTCCTTTTGGTTTTGCAAAGAAGCAAAGAGTTTCTACCTATGCCTCTATCTCAGCTGGAACTGCCTGATGGTTCCCTGTCTGTCCCTCACCTTAGGGCCCTGCTGGGACCTGAGTCAAGGCAGCAATGGCCACAGAAGAGGTCACTGCCATTCTTCCCCTTGTGTGCTTCCTCTATGACAAGCCCTGAATTATTCTAGTTTACTTCCCTACCAGTTACATCTCTCCAATGAACCTTTCCCAGTTTCCAACATCTGGCTTGGAACCATTCAGAACTGACAGAACTCTTTTCCTGAAGCTCTTCAAGCTGCATGTGGAGTCTTGGATATGATCATGGAGACCGTCCCAAGTCACTATAAAGAGCAGGCCCACAAGCACAGCCGTGGGCCACTCCGAGACTCCTCAGCATGGCTCTGCCATCACCACAGACACTGGGACTAGAGACCAGGGAGCCCATGGGCTGCCCCCGCGGGCCGCACTCCTGCATCCCGTGGTGCTGTGGCCCAGGTCTTAGACATCGTCCTGACTGGCTGGACTCTGGAAGCAGAAATTCGTTTTGAACTCGACTGATTGATTTTCCTCTATTTCCACAGACACTTTTTCTCATGTTCTGTCCGATGGCCAACACCATCCTGCACACCTCCTACTACCGAGTGTCTACCGATCATGTGTCTGATCCTTAGTGAACAAAGGTGAGTAAACAAAAACATAAATCTGTTACACACAGAAAGAAATTATCTCTCCTTCTGATTCAGAAGTGACCAATTAAGGCTCTTTGAAGAATTTTTAGAATGTAACTGGTTGGGGCACCTTTGGTTAATGTTGTATAAACTTCCGGTGTATGATTTGTAACGTGACAGCTGCCCACTCTATGTGTGCTCCCTCCCCAGGGTCTCATCCCCTCTGTCACCTGGGGTTTGACCCCTTCAGTCCTTTCATCCGTCCTCACCCCCTTTTTCCCTGTAATCACCCACACTGCTGTCTGAGTCTGTGAGTGTGTGTGTTGTGTGTGTGCGGTCTTTCTTTATCCCTTTTACGGAAGGGACACGACAGAGTATCATCTTGTCCCCTGACTATCAGTTTCCTGCTCTGTGAGCTTGCGCTGTGAAAGGCATCACGTGACAGACAAGCGTCTCCTGGGTGTTTGCCTGTGGAGAGAGGGACCTTTCTGCACACCTCTTCCCCAGTTTTATTGTCAACAATATTGACATGTTTCTAAATATGGATTTGAAACACTGGCCATCCCCGGCCCGGCAGCTCCGATGGTGAGAGCGTCCACCCGACAGGCCGAGTTTGCGCATCGATTCCCCTGCCGGGCACCTTCAGGAATCCACCAGTCACTGTGTCAGTAATTGTACAAAAAGTCACTGTTTGTCTCTCTCTCTGTCAATACGTATTTTAAATACGTATCAATACCTATTTAAAAATAATAATAGAAGTGAAGTAAAATATTGGCCAGAAATCATATATGTGCCTACCTGGTCATCTGTGCTCCCTGTCAGACTCAGTGAGGAGCGGCACGTGTCCCCACGGGAATTTTTCTGGACCCTCTGTCCTTCCCGAGTCTCCCTGAGACAGTCTGTCGTGGGGCAGAGGTCCACATCCTGGCGGTGCCTGCCTGTTGTACTGAGTGATCTGGAAACCAGGCCACGGTTTTCCCTCCCCTGCCCACAGTCACCGGAAGGTCCCCGCGTGCCCACAGGTGCAGGCTGAGAGAGGGACATGCTACAGACCAAGGCATTTGGGCCACGTCTGTACACACAGTGTTTGCTGTGTATAACACACACCTATGTTGTTGGTCCAACATTCAGGATGGAAATCTCGTTTTAATGTTTTAATTCAATTTTCATTTATTGATATTTGGAGTCTTGGTTTTATGTATTTATGTATTATTAAGGATTTTTATCATTTGTCGTTGAACATATTATGGCATCAAAAATTTTATGTAACGAATAATTACAAAACACAAGACGAGATACAAGGTACATCAGTATTACCCATGTGTAATGTGCCTCCTTATTTTTCCCTCAAAAATGTGGGCAAAAACGTGCACATTATACACAGCAAAATGCACCAGGTGACATGTGTCCCAGGTATTTGCCCAGGCGAAATGACGTATGCACCACGTTTTAAAAATGACATTTTATTGATTATTCTATTACAGTTGTCATGATTTTTCCCCATTTGTCCCTCCCCACCCCCTAGTGCTTCAGGCGTGTAAGTTCTTCGGCTGCTCCTTTTCCTATGCTGTTCTTTACATCCCATGGCTATTCAGTAACTACCTATTGGTGCTTCTTTTTTTTTTTTAAGAATTTATTTATTCATTTTTAGAGGGGAAGAGAAGGAGAGAAATATCAATGTGTGGTTGCCTCTCACATGTCCCGTACTTGGGTCCTGGCCTGCAACCCAGGCATGTGCCCTGACTGGGAATCGAACCGGCGACCCTTTGGTTCATAGTCCACGCTCAATCCACTGAGCCAGAGCAGCCAGGGCCCTGTTGGTGCTTGTTAATCCCCTCACCTCCTCACCCATCGCCCACACCCCCTCCCATCTGGCAGCCATGAAAATGCTCCCGATAACCATGATTCCGTCTCTGTTCTTCTTGTTTGCTTAGTTGGTTTTTTAGATTCAGTTGTTGATAGATATGTATTTTTTGCCATTTTATTGTTCATATTTTTGGTCTTCTTTTTTTAAAAAAGTCCTCTTAACATTTCATATAATTATGGCTTGCTGCTTTAGTTTTTCTTGTCTTGTAAGCTCTTCATCTGCCTTTCGATCAAATGGTAGCTTTGCTGGGTAAAGCAATCTTGGCTGTAGGTCCCTGCTTTTCATGACGAACATTTCTTGCCAGTCCCCTCTAGCCTGCAAGGTCTCTTTCGAGAAATCAGCAGACAGTCTTATGGGAACTCCCCCCAGTTTTTTGAACAAGAGGAGCACAGAGTGGGTTCTTTTCAAATGTTTAATAATTACATGTATGGGGTATCATTGGTTAATAGCATTATGTCATCTCAGGTGTACAACTTTATAATACGCAGCACCTACATGCTTCATTGTGTGGCCCCTCGCAAAGCATTATGTCCTTCGCTGACCTCGTGTTTGCCCTCTGCCCTCTCTGTGCCCCTCCACGCCCTTCCCCTCTGGTGACCACCACTCCCTGTGTGTATCTAGGAGGGTGTTGTGATTGTCTGTGTGTTCTCTTTGTGGCTTTTGGTGTCATATCCCACATCTGAGCGAAATGACAGCTGTGTCCCCCTGTCCACGTGATAACTGAAGCCTTCCTCTCCAAGGTCGCACTGTCCCAGCATCACCTGAGACACAAGGTCTGCAGGGTCTGGCTGCCCACTGAGGAGACCTGCCCACCCACCTGTCCCGGAGTTCAGTGTCCACATGCTCATTTCACGTTCTTTCGGGTCCCTGGTCAGTGACACAGACGGCGACCCAGAGCCGTGAACCCGCCTGTGGTGGTGCATCTGGTCGTCAGCCTTCCCGGCCAAGAGAGTGATGAGGGGAACTGCCCCGAAGTCCCTCTGGGGGGTTGGCCCACTGTCCTTCAGGGGTGCCTCGAGATGGCCTGCTGTTTGGTCCACATCCTGCAAAAGTACCTAGAAAGCAGCCTCGACTCTCCGTCCTCCGTGCACAGAGCACAGGGGCCCCCACAGCGCCGAGGCTGACAGACACGCATTGTACAGCGGGGGGCCCAAGGGCACCGGGGCCACTGGTGACATGCAGCTCCCTCCCGCAGGCTCTGCCCAGGTGCCGCCCTGTGGGGACACTGTGAGTGGGCGCTGGGTCTCCCTGTGGGTGTCCCTGTATGACCCTGTGGGTGACATCACACCAGGTCACAATGGACAGCTCAGGTTACCTGGTGACCCCTGGTAAACGTTCCCTCTTTGAATCGAAGGAACGCTTTTGGGGGCAATCACAGACCATTCTGAGAGGGACTGGCAGTACCTTCCCTGAATCTTTGTTCTTTTTAGCTCCGACCGCTGGGACTTCAGAGCGGATGACCCACGTGTGATGCCCCAGTGGATCCCAGCCAGAGCCGGAAGTCCTGCATCCCCGCAGGTCCCTGTGGGAAGCAGCCTGTGGAGATGAGACCCCAGTGGACACAGATTCCTGCCCAGGTCTCCACAGCACAGTGACCCTGAGCGTCAGCTTCCCCAGCGGCTGGGTCCAGTTTTGTTCTTTCTCTGAGACTCAGAGGTAAGGACATCTCCGAGGACCCACAGCGCTGTGGTCCATCTTCCCCACTCTTTCTCAGTCATGACACCAGGGACAGAGGATGTGGGCTCTTAGATTCTTGTTTTCTGGGTAGAAATCATTTCTGAGTAAAAGCAGGTGCTTGAACCACGCACATGGCTGCCTTTTCAGAGATGAAGTGTGTTTGCCAATTTCAACTCAGAAATGAGGCCAACCTTTCCTCAAAAGGAAGCAGTTACTTGTGTGTGCAGTCAAGACCTTGGCTTTGACCACTGAACATTTACCCAAGGACTCAACCCCAGGTCTTCCTCAGGCTGCAAACAGAACCTCTATCCACCAGAGAAACTTGCAGGACCATCATGTCTGCGACAACACGTGGCCCAGGTCACAGAGCGGCTGGCACAGCAGGCGCCCCTGTCCCGGAGCCTCTGTGTCTCTGGGCCCGTCTGTCACTGAGCAGCTTCTCAGCCCCCACCACACCTGGGCTGGAGGCCCTGGTGCAGCTGAGCACGGTGCTGCCTCCAGCATCCAGAGGCCCCTGGGTGCTGGGCTCCTTCATCTTGTGTTGCAGGAGGGGCCGCATTCCACAGATTACTGCTTACCTTGCAGCTGTTCCCTGTCCTGCTCAGTGTTACTGGACGACAAATATTTCACTGAGGGAGAAGCCCCCTGAATGTGAGTCGGATTCATTCTGAAATTTTGACCCTCAGAGTCTGTCAGGAGGTCCTAGCAGCACTGTGCCCACTCGCTGGTCCAGGCAGCGTCACATCCTCTCCTCCTCCTGGAACAGCGGGAGGGACATGCTGTGGACAGAAAAGGCAGCAGGACCTCTCGGGACTAGGTGGGGAAACAGGGCTGCAGAGGGGATGTGCCCGGAGGTGGACAGTGAAGGGACGTGCTGGCCTTGCTGGCTGAGTGGAAACAGCTTTGGTGACCTTTCGTCCACATGACTGCAAAGGCATTTGCAGATCAGTAGGTGCATGTGGGTTCCAAGAGATGTGGAGACCAGGAGATGCAGGTACCAGGAGATGTAGGTGCCAGGAAATGCAGGTACCAGGGATGCCTGAACGGAGGTTACTCAACCAGGTTAACCATGTGGCTACAGCCACATCTAGTGTCTTGTGTAGTTAAAATTTGCCTCAATTTACTGTCATTCTCTAAGTTTTCGTCCTCCTTCTCCTCCTTACTCTTCCTGTTCCTCTCCTCCTCCTTCTCCCTTTTTATTTTTTCGCACAAGTCTAATTAAACGTGGAATGTTGATGTGGTGGGAATCAGCACGGCTGCACCTTCTAAATCCCTGTGTGTAGAGCTCACACCTCTGCCGTCCACCCAGGTGTGTGCGCAGCTTCTCACTCACTAGTGTCCTGAATACGGACAGTTGTCACGGCTTCTCTTTACACTTTCCCGCCATGTAACCCTCACTGCCCAGTGAACAGGCTGGAGAATGTTCCAGCTGCTAAGTCTAATTCTCTTATGCATTCTAGACCGAGGGGACAATGACAGGTTGGGTCGTACTGCATTTGGACCCACTTCCAAGTGGTCCTGAGCTAAAATTCCATTGGTCAGCTCCTCTAGAAGTTCCTGGTGTTAGTGCAGGGTCACGGTGGCGCTCTGAATTCCTAGTCCAAGTTCAGTTCACAACCACGGTCCTGTAGTCTGTGGATCATCTGTTTCTCTGCTTTCTCTCCAATACGCAGTTACCCTGGTGCAGGCTCTCATTTTCTGGGGCACTAAGGAAGGTGGACAGTGGAAATGTTCTGTTGTGTGTTGGGATTTTGTCCAGAGGATCAGGTCTTTCCTTCACTGAAGAATTCAAAAATGTAACTGTCTCAGAACAGGTTATTGGTACAGGCACAGACTGAGCATCTTTATGATTCCAGGTACAGAATTGTTCCCTTCCCCCTGGGATGTTTCTGCTTACACATCACTAGGAATGGGGGCAACTTACTGTCTTTACTTCCAGGATCCCAGGTTGATCAGCCTAGGCCGCAGCTCCATACCTGGCAGACTCATTTGATGATACTTTGATTTGCTGTCTTTTTGGTGATCAGTTCTACCGAGTGTTTAGTGTTAAGACAAGACCATTTGCCCCTGCTACCATGGGAGGCAATTTTTATATTGGCTTTAATTGAACTTATCAGGGTGACACTGGTTAGCAAAATGATACAGGGTTTTGGTGGACAATTTTTTTTTTTGCTGAATTTTCATTTTATAGCTTTTTTGGGTGTTTTTATTTATTTCAAACATTACTTTATTAATAGATTTTTTTTGTTTTTTAAATTACTTTATTGTTGTTCAGTTACAGTTGTCTGCATTTTATTCCCACCCCATCCAGAACCAGCTCCCTCCCTTGCTTCCACCCTCCCCCTTAGTTTTGTCTGTGTGTCCTTTATAGTGGTTTTTCAAAACCCATCTCCCCATAGTCCCCCCACAGCTATTGTTAGATTGTTCTTTATTTAAAAATTCTTTAATTACTTTATTGTTGTTCAATTACACTTGTCTGCATCCTCTCCCCTCCCCTCCCCCAACCCCCTCCAACCCCACCTCCCTCCTCTGCCTCCACCCTCCCCCTTGGTTGTGTCCATGTGTCCTCTGTAGTGGTTCCTGAAAACCCTTCTCCCCACAGTCCCCTCCCCCCTCCCCTCTTGCTATTGTTAGATTGTTCTTATTTCAATGTCTCTGGTTATGTATTTTTAAAAAATTTTTTTAACTTATTTTTAGAGAGAGGGGAAGGGAGGGAGAAAGAGAGGGAGAGAAACAGCAATGTACGGTTGCCTCTCACATGGCCCTCACTGGGGACCTGGCCCGCAACCCAGGCATGTGCCCTGACTGGGAATCGAACCGGGACCCCTTGGTTCCCATCCCGCGCTCAATCCACTGAGCCACACCAGCCAGGGCTTCAATGTCTCTGGTTATATTTTGTTTGCTTTTTTCTTTTGTTGATTATGTTCCAGTTAAAGGTGAGATCATATGGTATTTGTCCCTCACACCTTGCTTACTTCACTTAGCATAACGCTCTCCAGTTCCATCCATGCTGTCGCAAAGGGTATAAGCTCCTTATTTCTCTCTGCTGCGTAGAATTCCATTGTGTAAATGCACCATAGTTTCTTGATCCACTCATTTGCTGATGGACACTTATGTTACTTACAGCACTTGGCTATTGTTAATTGTGCTGCTGTGAGCATTGGGGTGCATGGGTTCTTTGGGATTGGAGTTTCAGGGCTTTTAGGGTAAAATCGCATCAGTGGAATTTACTGTGGGTTTACCCAGTTAAGTCAAGTCTTTTTCACCATTTATCAACCTACACCATCTTCTCTCTCCTCCTCCCTGTTCCGCCACAAACACTAAAGTGTTTGCTGTGTCTATGAGTTTATCTGTCATACTTATTGCTCAATCTCATGCCCCTTCCCACGCCATCCAGACAGCCCTTCCCCACAGCTGTGAACCTGCTCTCTGCCTGTCCCATCAGACTTTATTATTGACAGGCTTCCGTTTCCCTTGTCAGGTGTGGCCTGGAGAGAAGAGTGAAGAAGGAGACCCTCAAATATTTTGTTTTTTTTTTCTAAAATGTATTTCTCAATGTTACGTGTAATGTATATCATTTGGACACTCCCAGATTGCAAAACAGGGCTTAAGAGACAAAACCACTCCATCACTCCTGTCCCCCTAAGCTCTTGGATTCCATTCTCCACATCAAAGGACGGAGCTGTAGCTTTTCCATGTCACAGTTTCTGGGCCATCACTGAGCTCATTATTGAGCCAACCAGCCCCTAAACATTCAGAGCCTTTCTGGTGGCCCAGATAGAGCTGCAATATAAATGCAGAATCTCTGCCTTGTGGGCCCGAATTAATAAATTCATTTAAACCAATTCATGTTTCTTTTTAACATTCTTATCCACCATTCATTATTCGCAGACATATTGTATATTTTTCTTTTTGTATATATTTCAAAACGCAGGTTGGCTTCTAGTGGAGCTCACTTCCTCGTGGGTCCCTCTCTGTCCCTCACCTTAGGGCCCTGCTGGGACCTGAGTCAAGGTGGCAATGGCCACAGGAGAGGTCACTGCCATTCTTACCCTCGTGTGTTTCCTCTGTGACCAGTCCTGAAACCTTCTCATGTACTCCAGTATCAGTGACATCTCTGCAATGAACCGTTCCAAGTTTTCCAACATCTGGCTTGGGACCATTGAGAACTAACCCAATTCTTTGCCTGAAGCTCTTAAAAACTGAATGTGGAGTTGGATATGATCACGGAGACCGTCCCAAGTGACTAAAGTGCAGGCCCACGTCCACAGCCGTGGGCCACTCCGAGACTCCTCCGCACGACTCTGCCATCACCGCAGACACTGGGACTAGAGACCAGGGAGCCCACGGGCTGCCCCCGCGGGCCCCACTCCTGCATTGTGTGATGCTGTGGTCCAGGACTCAGACGTTGTCCTGACTGGCTGGACTCTGGAAGCAGAAATTCGTTTTGAACTCAATTGATTAATTTTCTTTTATTTCCACAGACACTGTTCCTCATGTTCTGTCCGATGGCCGACACCATCCTGCACACCTGCCACTACCGAGTGTCTACCGGTCATGTGTCTGATCTTTAGTGAACAAAGGTGAGTGAACAAAAACATAAATCTGTTACTCAAAGAAAGAAAACAGCTCTCCTTCTGCTTCAGAAGTGACCAATTAAGGGTCTTTTAAGTATTTTTAGAATGAAACTGGTTGGGGTACCTTTGGTTAATGTCGTATAAACTTCGGGTGTACAATTTGTAACGTGACAGCTGCCCACTCTGTGTGCTCTCCGTCCCCAGGATCTGATCCCCTCTGTCACCTGGGGTTTGACTTCTTCAGTCCCTTCATCCGTCCTCACCCCCTTTTTCCCTGTAATCACCCACACTAATGTCTGAGTCTGTGAGTGCGTGTGTTGTGTGTGTGTGTTCTTTCTTTATCCCTTTTACAGAAGGGATACCGCAGAGTGTCATCTTGTCCCTGACTGTCAGTGTCCTGCTCTGTGAAGTCACACTGTGATTGGCATCACAGGACAGACAAGTGTCTCCTGGGTGTTTCCCCGTGGAGAGAGGGACCTTTCTGCACACCTCTTCCCCAGTTTAATTGTCAACAATAGTGACCTGTTTCTAATGTGGATTTGAAACACTGGCCATCCCTGGCCCGGCAGCACCGATGGTGAAAGCACCTTCCCGACAGGCAGAGTTTGCACATTTATTCCCCTACCAGGCACCTTCAAGAATCCACCAGTGACTGTGTCAGTAATTGTACAAAAAGTCAATGGTTGTCTCTCTCTCTGTCTCTGTGTCTCCATTCTCTCTCTAAATATCAATATGTATTTAAAAATAATAATAAAAGTGAAGTAAAATATTGGCCAGCAATCACATACGTGCATACCTGGTCATCTGTGCTCCCTGTCAGACTCAATGAGGAGGGGCACGTGTCCCCACAGGAGGTTTTCCGGACCCTCTGTCCTTCCCGAGTCTCCCTGAGACGGTCTGTCGTGGGGCAGAGGTCCGTGTCCTGGCGGTACCTGGCTGTCGTGCTGAGTGATCTGGAAACCAGGCCACGGCTTTCCCTCCCCTGCCCACAGTTCACCGGAAGGTCCCCGCGTGCCCACAGGTGCAGGCTGAGAGAGGGACACACTACAGACCAAGGCATTTGGGCCACGTCTATACACACCGTGTTTGCTGCGTATAACACACCCATGTTTTCGGCCCAAACATTCAGGAAGGAAATCTTTCATTTTAATGTTTTAATTCAATTTTTATTTATTGATATTTAGATACTTGATTTTATGTATTATAAAGCATTTTTATCATTTGTTTTTGAACAATTATGGTCAGAAATTTTATGTAACAAGTAATTAGAAAACACAAGAAGAGATACAAGGTACTTCAGTATTACCCGTGTGTAATGTTCCTCCTTATTTCTCCCTCAAAATGTGGGCAAAACGTGCACATTATACACAGCAAAATGCACCAAGTGACGTGTTTCCCAAGTGTTTTCCCAGGTGAAATGACGTGTGCACCACTTTTCTAAAATGATATTTTATTGATTATTCTATTACAGTTGTCATGATTTTTTTCCCTTTGTCCCCCCCACCCCCTAGTCCTTCAGGCGTGTAAGTTCTTTGGCTGCTCCGTTTCCTATACTGTTCTTTACATCCCATGGCTATTCAGTAACTACCTATTGGTGCTTCTTTCTTTTTTTTTTTTTTAAGATTATTTTTATTCATTTTTAGAGGGGAAGAGAAGGAGAGAAATATCAATGTGTGGTTCCCTCTCACATATCCCATGCTTGGGACTTGGCCTGCAACCCAGGCATGTGCCCTGACTGGGAATCGAGCCAGCGACCCTTTGGTTCATAGCCCACGCTCAATCCACTGAGCTACACCAGCCAGGGCTGCTTTAGTTTTTACATGTATCGTAAACTCTTCATCTGCCTTTCGATCTGAATGGTAGCTTTGCTGGGTAAAGCGATCTTGGCTGTAGGTCCCTGCTTTTCATGACTGTGAACATTTCTTGCCAGTCCCCTCTAGACTGTAAAGTCTCTTTCAAGAAATCAGCGGACAGTCTTATGGGAACTCCCCTGTGTGTAACTAACTTCTTTTCCCTTGCTGCTTTTAAGATTCTCTCTGTATTTTAATCTTTTACATTTTAATTATGATGTGTCTGGGAGTGGGCCTCTTTGCATCCATCCTGTTTGGGACTCTCTCTGCTTCCTGCACTTGCATGTCTATTTCCTTCATCAAATTAGGTAAATTTTCTTACATTAATTTTTCAAATTGATTCCCAAGTTCTTCCGGCACCCCTTTGCGAATGTTGGACTTCTTGAAGTTGACCCAGAACTTGCTGATACTATCCTGATTTGGATTCTTTCTTCTTCTTTTCGTTGGCTGGCTTTTTGTTCCTTATGTTCTAGGACATTGATTTGATTCTCAACTTCATCCAAATTACAGGTAGTCTCCTTGTAATTGGTTATTTAAATTAGGGTATCCTTCATTATGTTGCTGAGGTCCTCAATGAGTTCCTTGAGCATCCTTATAACCAGTGTTCTGAACTCTGCATGTAATAGATTGCTTATTTCCATATTGTTTAGATCTTTTTCTGGAGATTCATCTGTTCTTGCATTGGGCCATGCTTCTTTGTCTCCTCATTTTGGCAGTCTCCCTGTGTTTGTTTCTATGGATTAGGTAGAGCTGCTTGACTCTGTGCCTTGGTAGTGTGGCCTAATGTAGTGGGTGTCCTGTAGAGTCCAGCGGCACAGCCTCCCCTATATCCCAAGGTGGGTACTAGAGGTGCACCCTTCAGGTGGACTGAGTGCACCCCCCTCTTGTAGTTGAGCCTTGGTTGCTGTCGGCAGGTGAATGGGAGGGATTTGCCCAGGCCAGTGAGCTGCAAGGACTGGCTGTGACCACTGACAACCACACTCTGCCCTCTGTGGAGGATCAGCTGTGCAGGGGCAGGGTGGTGGTTCTGGGCCATGGCCTGTGGCTGTCCCCTGGGTGTGCAAGATCTGGGGTTTCCTGGGTGCTGCAAGTCAAGGTCAGGAGTCATCTGAGTTTCTCCTGGAGCACCTGCCTGAGCTGTAAAGCAATCTGAGTGGCTGCTCTTGTACTGGGCTTAGAGATTCCCAGGGGAAGCCATGCTGTAAATCTAGGCTGGGGGCTGCTAAAGCCACGCCAGGGGCACACTGAGGTCAGCTGTTGCTTGTTTGAGAGGATTTTGGAACTTGTGAAGCATCAGCCAGACCAGCCATTCCTATGGAAAAGCATCTTGCGTGGGCCCATAAGTTGGGTGGGACAGAATCTTCAAGGTGGGCCTAACAGTGTTAGCCAGGTTGATGGAGCCTCAGGTATGGCACCAGCTTGCCAGCTCTGTAAGGTGAGGGTTCAGAAAAGGGACAATGGCCTCTGCTCACCTTGATGGCAGCCACTTCATTTCCTCCCTGTGTGCCACTGGTTCCTTTCCAGGTGCCACCCCAGTGCTGGAGCTCAGAGGGAGTGAGTCTGAGCAGGGGAGTCCCTGTGTGGGTTCTTCAAGAGGAACTGCTTGGGGCTCCAGCATTTTCTCCCACCGGCTCAATCCCTGCTGGTTTTTGCAGCCAGAAGCTGTGGGGAATTTTCTTCCTGGCACTGGAACCCTGGGCTGGGGGGTCTGCTGTGGGAGTGGGACTCCTCGCTCCTGAGATCTGCCTCCTGAATTTTTATCCACCCCATGTGTGTGTACAGGACCATCCTGTGTCTGGGTCTCTCCAACCAGTCTGCTGCATGTGGTTTCTTTCATTCCGTAGTTTTCAGACTTCTATTCAACTCGATTTCTGATGATTCTGAGTGACGCTTATCCTCTCTTTCGGTTGTGAATTTGACGTGGTTGGGCAAAAAGGTGAGCGTGGCTGCCTGCACTACCACTGGGACTGGAAGTCGAGTATGTACCTCTTTAAATGGATGTCATAGTTTCCCTGTGCGTGACGTCACTCCCAGGTCATAGTGGACAGGTTCCATGGTAAGTGGTGGCCTGTGCTTCAGCATTTCTTCTCTGAACCCCAGGAACCCTGTGGGACACATGATGGTCCATTTGAGGGGCAGTGGCTCTACCTTACCCTGAACTCTTGTTGTTTTCAGCTCGTACAGTGTTGGACTTCAGAGGGGACGGAACCACCTGTGATGCCCCACATGGACCTCAGCCAGAACAGGGCAACCGAGCCTCTCTGGGGTCCCTGTGACTGGACGCCTGTGGAGATGGGACCCCTGTGAATACCGATTCCTGCCCAGGTCTCCACAGCCCAGTGATGGCTGTTTGTGAGCTTCCCCAGAGTCTGGGTCCAGTTTTGCTCTTTCTCTCAGACTCAGAGGTAAGGACATGTTGGAGGGCCTGCAGCCTTGTGGTCCAACCTCCACAGTCTTTCTCAGTCATGGCACAGGGGAGATGATGGGGACATTAGACTCTTGTTTGCGGGTGGAAATGATTTCTGAGTAAAAAGCAGGTGGTTGTCCTACTCACGTTGCTGGCTTTTCAGAGATGAAGTGTGTTTGCCAATTTTGAGTCCAGAGATAAGGCCAAGCATTTATACTCATGGACAGCAGTTATTTGTGTGTGATATCGAGACTTTGACTGAGAATCCTGAGTATCTACCCCGGGATTCACCCCCCAGGTCTTCCTCAGGCTGCAAACAGAACCTCGATCCACCAGAGAACCTTGTAGGACCATCAAGTCTGCAACAATACGTGGCCCAGGTCACAGGACAGCTGGCACAGCAGCGCCCCTGTCCCAGAACCTCTGTGTCTCTGGGCCCGTCTGCCACTGAGCAGCTTCTCAGCTCCCTCCGCACCTGGGCTGGTGGCCCTGGCGCAGCTGAGCAAGGTGCTGCCTCCAGCAACTAGAGGCCCCGGGGCGCTGGGCTCCTTCGTCTTGTGTTGCAGGAGGGACCGCATTCCACAGATTACTCCTTACCTTGTAGCTGTGCCCTGTCCTGCTCAGTATCACTGGATGACAAAAATTTCACTGAGCGAGAAGCCCCCCGAATATGAGTCAGATTCATTCTGAAATTCTGACCCTCAGAGTCTAGCAAGAAGTCCTACCAGCACTGTGCCCACTTGCTGGTCCAGGCAGCGTCACGTCCTCCTCTTCCTCCTGGAACAGTGAGAGGGATGAGCTGTGGATGGAAAAGGCAGCAGGACCTCTGCAGACTAGGTGGGGACACGGGGCTGCAAAGGGTCCTGCCCTGAGGTGGGACAGTGAAGGGACGTGCAGGATTGCAGACTCAGTAAAACCGCTGTGGTGACATTTGGCTCATGTGACTAGAAAGGTATTTGCAGATCAGTAGGTGCATGTGATTACCAGGGGATGCAGGTAACAGGAGATGCAGGTACCAGGGGATGCAGGTACCAGGGGAGGCGGGTACCAGGAGATGCCTGAACTGAGGTTACTCAACCAGAGTAACCACTTGGTTGCTGCAGTTAGAGTCACGTGTAGTTAAAATTTGCCTCAATTTACTGTCATTCTCTAAGTTTTCGTCCTCCTTCTCCTCCTTACTCTTCCTGTTCCTCTCCTCCTCCTCCTCCCTTTTTATTTTTTCGCACAAGTGTAATTAGACGTGTGATGTTGATGTGGTGGGAATCAGCACGGCTGCACCTTCTAAATCCCTGTGTGTAGAGCACACACCGCTGCCGTCCACCCAGGTGTGTGCGCAGCTTCTGACTCACTAGTGTCCTGAATACGGACAGTTGTCATGGCTTCTCTTTACACTTTCCCACCATGTAACACTCACTGCCCAGTGAACAGGTTGGAGAATGTTCCAGCTGCTACGTCTAATTCTCTTATGCATTCTAGACCGAGGGGACAATGACAGGTTGGGTCGTACTGCATTTGGACCCACTTCCAAGTGGTCCTGAGGTAAAATTCCATTGGTCAGCTCCCCTAGAAGTTCCTGGTGTTAGTGCAGGGACACGGTGGCGCTCTGATTTCCTAGTCCAAGTTCAGTTCACAACCACGGTCCTGTAGTCTGTGGATCATCTGTTTCTCTGCTTTCTCTCCAATGCGCAGTTACCCTGGTGAAGGCTCTCATTATCTGGGGCACTAAGGAAGGTGGACAGTGGAAATGTTCTGTTGTGTGTTCGGATTTTGTCCAGAGGATTAGGTCTTTCCTTCACTGAAGAATTCAAAAATGTAACTGTCTCAGAACAGGTTATTGGTACAGGCACAGACTGAGCATCTTTATGATTCCAGCTACAGCATTGATCCCTTCCCCCGGGATGTTTCTGCTTACACATCACTAGGAATGGGGGGAACTTGCTGTCTTTACTTCCAGGATCCCAGGTTAATCAGCCAAGCCCGCAGCTCCATACCTGGCAGACTCATTTGATGATACTTTGATTTGCTGTCTTTTTGCTGATCAGATCTACTGAGTGTTTAGTTGTAAGACAAGGCCATTTTCCTCCTGCTACCATGGGAGGCAATTTATCTGCAGATGATTATTGGCTTTAATTGAACTTATCAGGGTGACACTGGTTAGCAAAATGATACAGGGTTTTGGTGGACAATTTTTTTTTTCTGAATTTTCATTTTATAGCTTTTTTTGGTGTTTTTGTTTATTTATTTCAAACATTACTTTATTAATAGATTTTTTGTTTTTTAAATTACTTTATTGTTGTTCAGTTACAGCTGTCTGCATTTTCTTCCCACCCCATCCAAACTCACCTCTCTCCTTTGCCTCCACCCTCCCGCTTAGTTTTGTCTGTGTGTCCTTTATAGTGGTTTTTCAAAACCCATCTCCCCATAGTGCCCCCCCTCTGGCTATTGTTAGATTGTTCTTTATTTAAAAAATTCTTTAATTACTTTATTGTTGTTCAATTACAGTTGTCTGCATCCTCTCCCTTCTCCTCCCCCAACCCCCTCCAACCCCACCGCCCTCCTCTGCCTCCACCCTCCCCCTTGGTTGTGTCCTTGTGTCCTCTGTAGTGGTTCCTGAAAACCGTTCTCCCCACAGTCCCTTCCCCCCTTCCCTCTTGCTATTGTTAGATTGTTCTTATTTCAATGTCTCTGGTTATATATTTTTTAAAAATTTTTTTAACTTATTTTTAGAGAGTGGTGAAGGGAGGGAGAAAGAGAGGGCGAGAAACAACAATGTATGGTTGCCTCTCAAATGGCCCTCACTGGGGACCTGGCCTGCAACCCAGGCATGTGCCCTGACTGGGAGTTGAACCGGGACCTCTTGGTTCCCAGCCCGCACTCAATCCACTGAGCTACACCAGCCAGGGCTTCAATGTCTCTGGTTATATTTTGTTTGCTTTTTTCTTTGGTTGATTATGTTCCAGTTAAAGGTGAGATCATATGGTATTTGTCCCTCACACCTGGCTTACTTCACTTAGCATAATGCTCTCCAGTTCCATCCATGCTCTTGCAAGGGGTATAAGCTCCTTCTTTCTCTCTGCTGCATAGAATTCCATTGTATAAATGTACCATAGTTTCTTGATCCACTCATTTGCTGATGGGCACTTGGGTTGCTTCCAGCCCTCGGCTATTGTGAATTGTGCTGCTGTGAGCATTGGGGTGCATAGGTTATTTTGGATTGGAGTTTCAGGGCTGTTAGGGTAAAATCCCAGTAGTGGAATTTACTGTGGATTTACCCAGTTAAGTCAAGTCTTATTCACCATTTATCAACCCACACCATCTTCTCTCTCCTCCTCCCCATTCCGCCACAAACACTAAAGCGGTTTCTGCGTCTATGAGTTTATCTTTCATACTTTTTGCTCAATATCATGCCCCTCCCCACACCATCCATCCAGCCCTTCCCCACAGCTGTGAACCCGCTCTCTACCTGTCCCATCAGACTTTATTATTGACATGCTTCAGTTTCCCTTGTCAGGTGTGGCCTTGAAAGAAGAGAGAATAGGAGGCCCCCAAATCTTTTGTGTTTTTTCTCTAAAATGTACTTCTTAGTGTGCTGGTGGGACATATGCCGTGTGGACACTCCCAGGTTGTGAAAGAAGACGTAAAAGACAAACCCACTCCATCACTCCTGTCCCCCTAAGCTCTTGGATTCCCACCTCCACATCAAAGGAAGGAGCAGCAGCTTCTCCATGTCACAGTTTGTGGGCATCGCTGAGCTCATTCTTCAGCCAACCATCCCCTCACCTTTCAGAGCCTTTTCTGTTGGCCCAGATGTAGCTGCAGATGTAAATGCAGAATTTCTGCCTCGTGGGCCTGAATTAATAAATTCATTTACACCAATTCATGTTTCTTTTTAACATTCTTATCCACCATTCATTATTTTCAGACATATTGCATGTTTTTCTTTTATAATACGTTTCAAAATGCAGGTTGTGTTCTAGTGGAGCTCACGTCCTCGTGGGTCCCTCTCTGTCCCTCACCTTAGGGCTGTGCTGGGACCTGAGTCAAGGCGGCAATGGCCACAGGAGAGGTCACTGCCATTCTTACCCTCGTGTGTTTCCTCTGTGACCAGTCCTGAATCC